>PVKS010002376.1:0-23958 GCA_004027875.1 Aplodontia rufa | reverse complement strand
CTCCTACAACCATCTTTCTTACTAGGTATGAACTATTCATACTGTTATCTAAAGTTAATCTTTCTTTCAACTTATTCACTAGATCACATCCCTTCTAGTTTATCAAATATTCTCTTTTGTATCATTCCCCACTCAGCACAAACCATGCTGTAAAAAGAAACCTTTAGATCCTTTACTCCATTTCATCTACCACCACCCCACTGTTTCTTCTACACAAAATTCCTTCTGAGTCATCTGTGCTTACTTCAATTTCTCTACTCTCAACTTCATTTGAATAGACCTGATATTTGGGCTTTTATTACTCTCCTTCCAGATGTTCAGAATATGTGTTTGTTAAGATCACCATGGGTCAATTCTGAGCCTGAATCTATCTTGATCTATTTACTATTCTTCCTCAATAACAAAATCATTAAAAGGATAGAAGGAAATACTGTGCTTCAAATTATCTTGAAAACTGTCATGTATTTCCATTAAAAAACTGAGTCCCAAGCCTTGTTCCTGACAGAGCTACTCAGTAGCCAAGGAAAAAGCTAATTTTTTCCAGACATAAGACCTTTCCATTATGTCACACCTCCTCCCTTTATAAACCATAGACAACTAAGAGATGATTGATTCAAATTAAAGAACGCTGTCTTGGACCTACAGTTCACACCGAGGAGCCTTAGGCATCCAGTTTTTCTTGCCAGAAGAAAAATTTATCTGGAAGCAAATAATAACTATACTTACTATGCATACAGATTCTACAGTTTTATAATGTTTAACTTCAGAGTGAGCCAAAGAAATTTGAAACCATCAAATTTAAGTTCTCCAAAACAGAAAGGGCAAAAGCAACATTTCAAATGGTAATTCTTAAAAATTATTTCTCTTGGGCTAGAGAGGTGGCATGACAGTTACGGTGTTGGCCTAGCATGTGCGAGTATGGGTTCAAACCCCAGGACCACGTACATAACGAAGTGTCTGAGCAACAAAAGCACTGTGAAAAACCTAAATAAAACTGATTCTGTCTTTATCTCTCTCACTGTCCCTCTAACTTTAAAAAAAAAAAAATCCATTACCCTTTAAAAAAAAAATTTACTTGTCTTGGGGCTGGAGCGGTGGTGGCTCCACAATTATGGCGCTTGCCCAGCATGTGCATGTACACCTGTTCAAACATCAATACCTACGTACACAACTAAGCATCAGACCAACGAAAGCCATGTGAAAAACTCAATAAAAACTGATTCTGTCTCTCCCTCTCTGTCCTTCTCTCTTAAAATAAATCATTTGTCTTTTCAATTATTTATTCTTCTTTCATTTTTTCTAATCATGTCTTCAACTTCTAAAACTATAGAACTCCTTTTTTCCCCCTTCAGTCCTCATAATAAGTAGGAGCATAGGCAACCATTTATTTGAGGATTTACCCCTCCTATCAATCTACAGATAGGAACCTTAACATTGTTTCCTTTCCTTTCTTTCTACTGTCTCTAAGACTTTCACATTAAAAAGACACCCAGGAAGATCCTATATCCCCCTCAATAAAGACTGACTTATCAATATACATAATTGGAAATTAAGATATCTGGCACACACTACTTATAGAGTAGTTTTACTAAAAGCTATTTCTAAGGTATTGCAACCTCTGTCTTATCAAACCCTGTAATAATTTTGTACCTTTATTTAATACAAAGATACTTTATTTCAAGAGCCAGGCAGTGGACTATGCGCCTGTGGTCCCAGTTCCACTGACATTGGATTATCACTTAAGCACAAAAGTCTGAGACTACCTGAACCACACGAGGAGAGGAGACCCTACCTCAAAAACACAATAACACCATAAAAATGGATGTATTATAGAGTTATTTCATTCAACAAATTTTTGTTTGCATTATTTTTCCTATATTAACCATATCCATTGTTTAAGGATATATTTTCCCACATTACAAATTAGTCAAAGTTCATGGCCAATAGATTTTCCATTGTCAAAAAGGTGAATTATACTCAGCTGTCAGTGGCAACAACTAGATTTCAGCCTTGCTGTTTGACGTAATATTAAAATAAATTATGTTCTTTAAAAAAAAAAATACCTTTGGTTTCTTCTACAGCAAGTTTATCACAAATCTGCTTTTCATAGGTACAAAGATGTTCCAAGGCTTCTCTATAGAGACCTGCTTCCCGAAGAACTTGATTTTGATACAAAAGGAGTTCGCTATATTCATAATCCACTTTATCAGGGGATGTCTGCACAAAGATATAAGGAATGCTAACGTAAGAATTTTGTTTTCTTATTAGAAAATTATATACACTCAAAAACAAAAAGTCAAAGCATAACAATTATTTGATAAACCCAATTTAAAAAAAAAATCCCTCAATATCTGTCCATGGAACAAGTAAATAGAGTAAATTAAGTAAATAGAAACAATATTAGCTTACAATGATCTGAATTTTAAAAACCCATAAATTCTTATACATAATAAATAAATAGGAAAGAGAGGAAGCCTCTTAATAGTAGAATACCTAATAATAAATCCAGACAGTATGAAAGTCAGAGAATCCTCATTTTGTAACTATCATAGAAACAGTTGATTCAGGTAAGAATCATAGCCAATAGACACTAAAATTAGTGGTGAAACTTTAATGAGAAATAGGCTAGTAAATTTCAAGTTGTTTATTAAATACAGAGCGGGAAAAAAACAACTTTATAGTTGTAGTTACCACTTTAACTTAGTAATCAAATGTAACAAACAGATGTCATGTGCCTCTTGATGTGATGAACTGAGAAGGAGTCATCATTACATATAAAGTTTCCTGCCAAAAATGCACAACTATATCTAATGACTAGAAAATATTAAACAAACCCAAAGTGAGGGACATTCTGCAAAAGCACTCACTACACCTTGCACTCTTGAAAAATATCAATGCCATGAAATACTAAGAACATCTTTAAAACTGTTTCAGATAAAGAGACTAAAGAGAAATGATAACTACATGTGAGATATGGTTCCCGCCCAGATACTGGAATGGGAAAAAAAAAATTGCTAGAAAGGACACAATGAAGACAATTAGTAAATTTTCAATATGGGCTTAGATAACAACAATTTATCAATAATAATTTCTACAGCAATACCTATGGAATTGACAACTATATAGCTGACACTGAAGCACTTATGGGTAAAACAGCATGATGTCTGTAATTACTCTCCAACATTTAAGGAAGAAAATGTAAATAGAGATGTAGGTACAGCCAAGCATAGTGGCACATGCCTGCAACACCAGCAGCTTGTAAGGCTAAAGCAGGAAGATTGCAAGTTCAAAGCCAGCCTTAGGAATTTAGCAAGGCCCTGTGTAACTTAGTGAGACCCTGTCTCAAAATAAAAAATAAAATAAGGGCTGGGAATAGTGGTTAAGTGCTTCTGGGTTCAATCCCTGGCATATTAAAAAAAAAAAAGAAAAAAAGAGAGAGAGACAGAATGATAGGTACAGAGATTTAAAAACAAATGTATTAAATATTAACCATTACATAATGATTATTATGTATTATAAGTGAATTTCTTTGTAGCACTTTGTACTATTCCTGCAATTTCTAAGTATGAAACAATTTCAAAATAAAAAATTAGCCAGACTACGTGCACCTTTTTCAGTTATACATAGAATTAGACCTACTGAACTGTTTTCTTGTTATTACCTGTTGTGTTTTCCTAAATTCTTCTAAGATCTTTGCTGCCATTTCGTAATCTTCTAATAAATGGTAAGCAATAGCATAACCAATCCATGATGCTCTCTGTGCAGGTCGAAGCTGGAGTAATTGATACCTCGTTTCCTTCAAGGGGGAAAGAAAAACATTTTTTCTTACCTTTGCAATTAAAAAACAGATGCATCTTTAAATGGTCACATTAATTTACCCCACAAATGTAAGCAATTTGCTAATGCTAGAAACAATGCTGGAAAACAATTTCAAACATCCATATTGTGCAGCTTTAGAGGCAAAAGAATGCATGTTAAGAAGCACAATGATGACTCATACTAATCTTACACCTTTTAAAAAACTTTTAAAGAGCTAGGCATAGTGATACATGTTTGTATTCCTAGCGACCTGGGAGGCTAAGGCAGAAGAATTGCCAAGTTCAAAGCCAGTCTCAGCAATTTAGCAAGACCCTGTCTCAAAATAAAAACAGGACAGGGATGTGGCTCAGTGGTCAAGTCCTCCTGAATTAATCCCTGGTACATACAAACACACCACACACACACACACAGATACCATTCTTTATTTCCACATCTATCCACTTCAGGAACAAAGACAGAATGATAAAGCGAGTACAAAGGAAAACAATTGTTCAAAAGTTCTTCAGAAAATAAAGTGCCCAACTACTGAATGAAGATATATATAGAAATCAGCTCAATAAGTACTATCATAAATGAAAAAAAAAAGAAAGAATATGAAAGAGCTAGGAACTAAATAAATCCAAGACTAATTTAAGGGGTAAAAGTGAAACTAAAGGGGCTGGAGTGGTGTCTCAACGGTTGAAGCACATGCCTGGCATGCTTGAGGACCCTGGTTTGAACCCCAGCACCAAATACACAACTAAGTATCGGAGATACAAAGGCAATTTGGAAAAATAAACATAACAGATTCTCTCCCTTAAAAAAAAAAAAACTACAGCAGGATGTGGTGGTACATTACTCAGGAGCCTAAGACAAGAAAACTACCAAGTTCAAGGCCAGCAATCCACCGTACTAAGTGACACCAACAAAAATTCAAACTACAAAAACATGTTAATCTCAAGAAATGTATAAAGAAACAAATTAATTTGCTTTCCAGAAAATGTAGGAAGTGGGCTAGGTACATTGCCCAGTGGCCGAGTACTTGTTTTAGCGTGCCTGAGGCCCTGGATTCAATCCACAGAACCACAGAAAAGGATGGGAGAAAAAAAGAAAAATAAAAGTTCTAGTTACAAGTTAATATCAGTCAAATGAATGGAGTAATGTTAATCTTTAACAAATCTATTAAATCAGCCTGTCAAGAAAATAAAAATTTTAACATGTGACTATTAAAATCATTGACATAAGCACTGGAGGGCAAGGGAAAATTCAATTAAATTCTTTTTAAAAATAACAGTGGATTCGGGGCTGGAGCAGTGGCTCGGCAATTATAGCGGTGGCCTGGCATGTTCGAGTAGCCGGGTTCAAACCCCAGCACCACGTACACAACAAAGTGTCCGAGGGATGAAGGTCACATGAAAAACTAAATTAAAAAATTGCTTCTTTCTTTCTCTCTCCCTCTCATTGTCTCCATTTTCTTTAAAAAAAAAAAAAAATTAAGTGGATTCAAGCACAAATTAACAGAGGAGCTAAAAGAAAAGAACTCTAGTAGAGTATAGGAAAGAAGGGGAGAGGGGAAGAAGAAGGAGGATAGGAGGGAAAAGGGGTGATTAAAACAAGCGTATTTTGCAATTAAACACTAAACAATTCCCACATAATCAATAAAAACTGGAAAAGTTAAAAAAAATCAAAAAGGGGGCTGGAGCAGTGGCTCATCAGTTACAGCGCTTGACTGGCATGCACAAGTACACGAGCACAAGTTCAAACCCCAGCACCCATGTACACAACTAAGTGTCAGAGCAACGAACGTGAAAAACTCAATAAAAATTAATTCTCTCTGCCTCTGTCTCTCTCTCACTGTCCTTCTCTCATTTAAGAAAAAAAAAAAAAATCACAGAAAATCAGTAGAAGAAAGGAACCAGGAGGAGGGAGTAGATAAGAGGAGGAGGAAGTACCGAGGAGGGATGTGACATTATTTTATTATATTGTGTGCATGTATGGCTATGTAACAATAAATCCAATCATTATGTACGACTATAAGGCACCAATAAAAATGTGAAAATAATGAAGTAGAAATTTTATCAGAAAGTCCTGTAAGTGCTAAAGAACAGTATTTTCCTCTTAGAATAAAAAAATTCTGTATTTTACTTACCCTGTAACCCTCAAGATCTCTCATTTGAATCTGTAGTAAGGAAAGGTCCCTCAAGATTTGTAGATTGTCTTTATCCCATTTCAGTGCATTTCTGTAACACTTAATGGCTTCATCATACTTCTTGTCTGACCTCTGAAGAAGGCCATAAACATGCCAACCTAAAGAATTCAGTTAAGGATACAACCTACAATTCAAGAAATACTATTCCAAATGATCTTTTAGGAAACTCAGAGAACTACAACCACTGGAAAAATTATTAACTTGAAAAACGGGAGGAAAAAAATACAAATATAAAAGGGAGTTTAATACAATAGAAAAGAGCACAGTTTTTGGATCCAGAGAACTTTAGGCTTACCTAAAGTTTAGGCCTTATTATTAACTTGAACTCTGCATAAGTTAATTTCAGTAAGTTTCCTTCATTATAAAATATAAAATGAGTGGCTGGAGCAGCGGCTCAGCAATTGGAGCATCTCACTGGCATGCAAGAGGTTCAAACCCCAACACCACATACACAACTAAATGTCAGGGAAACAAAGGCCAGCTGAAAAAATAAAATTGATTCTTATTCTTTCCCTAATAAAATAAAATAAAATAAAATATAAAATAATATAGTCTATACAGTGAAGCGTAATAGCAATGACTAAATGAGATAACACAAAGTGCTCACTAGCTGGTGCAAAGTAAACACTAAATCAATAAAGGGATTATCTTTATATGGAAAGGAAAAAGAAGGTATATAATTATACAATATCATGTAGGTTTTTCTTTGGTTAACAAGGCCTTTAGAATAAGCTCAGCGTGGTACAAAGTTCCTAAATCTCAACTATATAAAATAAAATCCTTCATTCATTAAACAAATATTTACTAAGAATTCTTAAGGGTGTACATGAACAAAACCTTCCATAACATTCAAAGAACTTGAAGTTTAGTAAAGCACATAGCTAACTTAGCAAATTAACAGTAAGTTGAAAAAAAAATGCTATGAAGGGAAGAATTCACTCCCCTAATATAAGTCCTTTTCACTTGAGATCAAAATCAGTCACTAAATCCTACTACCTTTGTCTCTCTCCTTTTATTCTAGCCTACCAAAGTAATCTTTCTAAAATACATAATCAAAAGGAAAAAACAGCTACTTCCCTTCCCAGAAACTTAGTGTTCCTTTCTCAGATCAGCTCAAACTTTTCAACTGAACAACTTTTAGGCCAGGGATCCTTAAAAGTCAGTAAAATACAGAATGTCTAGTATGGTATATATAAATAAAAATACATATTTAATACTATAAATATTAACTAAAAAATAATCTTCCTCAAAATATGTGACAAAGCTTAACAAAATCTGCTCAGCTGGTTAGACCATGGTTATAAAAACCCAAGACAAAGCTGTTCCTAATTCAACACGCCTACCTATCTTCCAATCCCCTACCACCATTTCTATCACTAATATCCCCTATTTTCAGGATTTTACTTCTCTTGAGTATTATCAACAACCTTAAAACTTACCTAGAGGAGTTTAACTCTTCTAAACATTTAAATCCACCAAGAGGAACCCAACAGTACTTAATGGAAAATACAATCATTAAAAATGAAAATAAGCCAGGCACAGTGGAGCATGCCTGTCATCCCTAGGCTTAGGCAGGAGACCAGCCCAGGCAACTTAGTGAAAACCTTTCTCAAAATAAAATCAGAAGGCTAGGGAGGGCCGGATCGGTGGCTCAGCAGTTTCAGTGCTTGCCTGGCTCGCATGAGGACACCAGTTCAAACCCCAACACCACATACCCAATGAAGTGTCAGAGCAACAAAAGCCACATGAAAAACTAAATGAAATTTATTCTCTCTCTCTCTCTCTCTCTCTCTCTCTCACTGTTCCTTTCATTCTTAAAAGGGGGAGGTTAGGGATATATGTAGTTCAGTGGTATAGTGTCCCTAGATTCAATGCCCAAACTGCCAAAAAATCAAAATAAAAAAGGGCCAAGGGATGTTCTCAGTGGGTCAGTGCTTGCCTAGCATAGGTGAGGCCCTGGGTTCCAACCACAGCATTAGAATATTTTTACTGGGTTGGGGATTTAGCTCAGTGGCAGAGCGCTTACCTAGCATTCGCAAGGCCCTGAGTTCGGTCCTCAGCCCTTAAAAAAAAAAAAACAAAAACAAGAAATAGAATAGTTTTACTAATTAAGGCCTTGCTTACCTTTCCAGTTCTCTGGTCATTCTTAATTGACACATTTCTGCTTTATGAGAACAATAATTATTTGAACAAGCCATGTCACTTTTTTTTTTTTTTTTTAAGGAGAGAGGGACAGTGAGAGAGACAGAGAGAGAGAAACAACTTTATTTAGTTTTTCACATGGCCTTAGTTGCTTCAACACTGAGTTGTGTACGTGGTGCTGGGGTTTGAACGGGGTCCTCGTGCTTGCCAGGCAAGCATGGAAACTGCTGAGCCACCACTCCAGCCCAAGCCATGTCACTTTTATACAATAGTAAAAAATATTCTGCATATGCCTCTAGTGCCTTCCTTCACCTGACTACCAAGTTTCTCGAAAGCAAAACCCTTACTGTATTCTTGTGTTTATTCTCTGCCAGAGAGAACAAATTCAACATTTGAATTTTGCTACGTTTTAGCTGTTAAAATTGTTAAGCCCAAAAATAGTACCAAAAATTTTTGTTAAAAATTTTTTTAAAAACCCACCATTTTTCTCCATCTTCCCTCACCTATTTCTATTTGATTTCAACCTCACATTTCCCAACAAAATACACGAGGTAGGTAAAATTATCCCCATTTTATACATGACCCTAATATATTACACAGAAAGAAGCTGTGCTGAATTCCAAATCTACAAGTACATTATATTCCAAGCCTGCATTCCAAAGACTGCTCTGAATCAGTACACTATTATGTCTCGCTAGTATTACTTATTTTATATATACATATCCTTCTCTAAAGTCATGATCATGATGAATCTGCATAACACCTTAGTTCAATCAGACTGCTTTAACAAAATACTTAGGAACTAACTTATTAACAATAGATATTTATCATTCACAGTTAAGAGGCCAGAAGTCCAAGATCAAGGCACCAGTAAATTCAATGACTGTGAGGCTTGTTCTCTGCTTCATAGATGGTACCTTCTAGCTGTGTCTTCACATGACCAAAAAGGGCAAACAAGTTCCCCTAGCCTCTTTTTTTTTTTTTTTTTTTTGAGAGAGGGACAGTGAGGATGTGAGGGCGATCTGGCTGCGACATCTGTCACCCCATTCATCGCCAGGGTTGATTCGGCTGATCTGGCTGGCTAGGCGGGTGTCCCCTTCCTCCCTCACAGCTTTATGTGCGTCCCTCCCGAAGCTGTGCACTCGGTCGAAGAGGACGACCTTCCCTGATAGAGGAGGACCATTCTTCGGTCAAGGGTATACGAGTAGCTGCACTCCCCTGCTAGAACCTCCAAACAAGCTCTCGAGAGAGGGACAGTGACAGAGACAGAGAAAGAGAGAAACTACTTTATTTAGTTTTTCACATGGCCTTCGTTGCTCCAACACTTAGTTGCATACATGGTGCTGGGGTTTGAACCTGGGTACTTGTGCTTGCCAGGCAAACGCCGAAACTGCTGAGCCACTGCTCCAGCCCCCTGACCCCCAGCCTCTTTTATAAGGACACTAATTCCATACATGAAGGCTCCATCATCTTAACCTTATCCCCTTCCAAAACCATTGTATTGGGGATTAGGCTTCAACCATGAAATGGGGGAGGGGAGAAGCACAAACATTCATCAATGCCCCCTCCTGTTTTTTAAGAATGGGAAGAGCTTTCATAGATATTATTTCTGACTCTCAAACTGCTGCCTTAAATTAAAAAAAAAAAAAACCCACAAAAAACTCACTTAATCTTTTTAATATATTTCAAAAAGGATACACACATGACTCTTCAGGTCATTTCTCAAACCTCTACGAACCAATTCATAAGCTTCTTCCTTTTTCCCCAAGCAGTTCAATGTTAATCCTTTCATAGCCAGGGTCTCTATTTTTAATAACAAAGAAAAAAACAGGAAGGTAAAAGAAATTAAACATCAGAAATAAAAATAGCCACAAAACATAACCATATTCTCAAAAACAAATACTATATTATGCTAAAAATAAAAAACATGGGGCTGGAGTGGTGGCTGAGCGGTTATGGTGCTTGCCTGGCATGAGCGAGGACATGGGTTTGAACGCCAGTACCACATATACAACAAAGTGTTGGAGCAACAAAAGCCACATGAAAAACTAAATAAAATTGATTCTCTCTTTGAAAAAAAAAAAAAAAAAGAATTAAAAACTTGAAGGAGGGGCTTGAGCGATGGCTCAGCAGTTACGGTGCTTGCCTGGCACGCACAAATATGCGAGTTCAAACACCAGCACCATGTACACAATGAAGTCTCAGAGCAACACACAAAGCCATGTGAAACACTAAATAAAAATTGATTCTTTCTGTCTCTCTCCCTCTCTCTCACTGTCCGCTTTCTTAAAAAAAAACTTGAAGGAGATTGCTGGCACATTTTTCAGAATTAAAATACTTCTAAAACTGACAAACCAGTTAAGCAATAGTTTCTAGATTCCATTCTTAGATGCTCTCCTTTTTTTATTTTTACACTAAAAACACACAAAATGCGTGTACATCTGACCACAGAGAAAACCTAGTAATTCATATACTGGCAACACATAATCACTCTATTACTGTTCTTAGGGGGAATTCCATGAGATGACCTTATACAAGCATTTTCTTTTTTATTTTTTTAAGAAAGAGGGATAGTAGGAGAGAAAGGGAAAAAAAGAGAATCAATTTTATTTAGTTTTGTGTGTGGCTCCCTCCATTGTGTACATGGTGCTGGGGTTTGAACTCACATTCTGGCACTTGCTGGGCAAGCAACGTAACCGCCAAGCCACCACTTCAGCCCCCTTATATCCGCATTTTAAAATACAAAAAGCTATCTTGAAAATACTTTAATTCTATGAATCCAAGTTATATAAAGGTTAAATTCATGCTTCAATGATTAAAACATAAATATGTAAGTTATCTACATTACTGATTTTCATAAATTTATTTTAAAATAATTTTTTAGGATTATTAAATATATAAGTAAAACATGTCTGAAACTCTCCACTTGCAACCAAAAGATTCAAAGAGAGAACTGTGGAAAATATAAAGTTTTCAGAAAAGAAGAATAAAGATTTCTAGATTTCTAATTTTATACTATGTATCCTAATAAAGGAATAAGAAATGTTAAATGTAATTCATTTGCCTAACGTTTAAGGAAGAAGAATCTATAAAAAAAAATTTAGGGGCTGGAGTGGTGGCTTAGCAGTTGCAGCGCTTGTCTGCCATGCATGAGGACATGAGTTCAAGCCCCAGCACCACGTGCACCGCGAAGTGTTGGAGAAACGAAAGCCACGTGTAAAATTAAATAAAATTGATTCTATCTCTCTCTCACTGTCCCTCTCTCTTAAAAAAAAAAAAAAAAAATCAGTGAGAAATAAAAGGACTAAAGGTATAACCAAGAGGAAGATGCAACAAATACTGTTTAAAAATATTTTCAATGCCGGGCTGGAGAGGTGGCTCAGCAGCAGAGCACCTGAGTGGCATGCACGAGGACTGGGGTTCGAACTCCAGCACACAACTAAGTGTCAGGGCGTGGACCTGGGTATGGAGGCACATGCCTGTAACCCCAGCAACTGAGGCTGAGGCAGGATCACAAGTTCAAGACCAGCCTCAGCAACTAATCAAGGCTCTGAGCAACTTAGGAGACTCTATCTCAAATTAATAAAAAATGAATGTGGCTCAGTGGTTAAGCGCCCCCTGGGTTCAAACCCTGGTACCAAAAAAAAAGCCAAACAAACAAACAAAAAAACAGAAACAAAGAAATAATGAAACAAGGTGGGGGAAATTGTACTCTCACAATGAAATATGGTACATTTCTATAAGTTTCGTGCTGTTACTAAAAAGGCCACATTACCAGTAGGCATACTTTACAAATGAATATTATAAAAACCTGATATTCAGCTAAGAAGGAAAAAAGATGTATTTAGATAATTTTATCAGCACTAATTCCCATCCAAACAACTGCACTAAAAGTAAACACAGAAATGCCGTGAGGGAAAAAGTATAGTAAACACAGGCAAGACTAACGACAGCTAATAGAGAACTACTATTCTCCCTTCCCACTTCAGTACCAAGAGCACACTGTCAAATTCATTACTGATGAGCTTTCCGAGGTCTATACAGGTCACACTTGCAAAATTTCTCTTTCCTTTGCCTCCTCATAACCACACACTCTCCAGTTGATCTATAAATATCTACTCATCTACTTTCATACTGGGAAAAGAGTAAACCATCCCAACCTTATAACATACAAATGTGTTAAACATGACATTGTTTTGAAAAACTAAGACGATGTAAATAAAAACACGATGGTTAATGAAAAAGACCACATGATCACTTTTTGAATAAGCTTATTATTATAAGAAATAAAATTCTCCTAGCTCGATGAATGCTCTGAAGTAAATTTTTCTTATAACACAATTTTACTTAAATAAGCAGATGTTCTATCTTTCCTACAATAGTCAATATTCAAATTATGAATAAATGAGAACTAAGTAGAATGTGCTATCCTTTTTCTTGACACTAAATTCAGAATTCAGTTTTAAATTTTATCTTCTCACAAGAGTGAAAAACAGTTCATTTTCTCTAGAAAATAAAGGCGGCTAGATAACAGAGCCCAATAAGAGAAGCCAGAAAGATATGAAGTAAAACCTTATTTATTTACACTTAAAAGCTCTTACCTCCATGCTCCGCAAATTTGGGATTAGAGAGGATTTGTTTACAAAACTTCAATCCATTTCTATACTGTTTATGCTCATAACATCTCTGTCAAAACAAACAAAAAAAAGTGAGTTTACCAAGAAAAGTAAAAACTTTAAATTCAATATTAAATGCTTTATTCTGTTAAATATAACTGAATAGTATTTCCATTATCTTCTAAGTCCCACTAAAATGCCACTAAAAATACAAAATACAGAAAGTAAAAGCAAGACAAAGAATCAAAGAAATATGCGTACCATATTGCTACTTTATGCATTTTGACTGTACAATAACTAAATTTCTTAATTAAAAATACTTTAATAAAAAAGACAAGGAATCAGAATATAGTTTAAAAAAATCACAAGCTTACGCCAAAAAAATCCAACAACTAAGTGTTGTAGAAAGTGAAAACAAAAGATATATGAATCGTATTTTAAAATTTTCTTTTTATGAAGAAAAGAAGTCTTTTAAGCTTAAAGGGTGAAGGGGCTGGAGCATTTGCTCAGTGGTTATCACACATGCCTGGCATACGCAAGGATGCGGGTTTGAACCCCAGCACCATGTATACAACAAAGTGTCAGAGCAATGAAAACACTAAATGAAATTGATTCTTTCTATTCTTCTCTCTTGAAAAATAAATAAATAAGCAAGCAAGCTTAAAAAAGGCTAAATAAGTACAAACAAAATGACTAGAATAAAAGACCCACACCATAGCATATCATAAGTGAAATTCTCAAGTCTGGGAATAAAAAAATAGTCAGAACTTTGGCAGAGGTGGGGGAACAAAAAAGTCGCATAAAAAGGATATATAATCAGAATGACACAACTTTTATTCCATTGTTATATTTGTTTTGGTAGTGCTAGGGACTGAACCCAGGGTCTCACCATGTTCAGCACGTGTGCTGAGCTACACCCCAGCCCTTTTATTTCACATTAATGAAATACTATTACAAACTAGAGAGCAAATACACACCCTTCAAATTCAGAATGAAAATTAAGTCTCTAATCCAAGCAACTTTGGAATTGAGAGGAAGATCACAAGTTCAAGGTCAGTCTCAGCAACTCGGTGAGGCCCTAAATGACTTAGCAAGATGTTGTCTCAAAATAAAAAAAAAATAACAAGGCTGGGGATTTAGCCCCCTGGATTCAATCTTCAGTATCATATTTTAAAAAGAAAACAATTAAATCTCAACCTATTATTCTACACCCAGCCAAGTTATTTATCAGATATATGAGTAAAATGACATTTTAAGGTCTTTTTAGAAAGCTTAACTTTTATCCCTTTAGGAAGCTTTTAAGAGAAATTAAAATAAAATTTAAGAAAAGCACCACAAGGGGCTGGATTGGTGGCTCAGCAGTTATAGCACTTGCCTGGCATGTGTGAGTACTCACAACGAAGTGTCTGCGCAATGAAAGCCACAAGAAAAACTAAAGATTGATTCTCTCTCTCACTGTCCCGCCTCTCCCTTAAAACAAAACAAAACAACAACAACAAAAAATACAAGACTGAGTACATAAGGACTCTAACACAGTATTAAGTTGCTAGAGAACAGCAACTTCAAATTGGAGCAAGAAACCGAAGGTTGCCACAAGTTTCTAGCAAGAACAAAAAATGGGATGGGCATGGTGGCGCACACCTGTAATCCCAGTGGCTTAGGAGGACAGTCTCAGCAATTTAGTGAAACCCTAAGGCAACTTAGTGAGACCCTGTCTCAAAATAAAAAGTAAAAAGGACTGGGGATGTAGCTGAATGGTAAAGTACCCTTGGAGCTCAATCCCCAATACCCAAAAAATGGAAAAGAAAAGAAAGGAACTGGTGTGCTTGATTATATGGAAGATATTATTCATAAGCATTCGACAACAATATACTCACATTTGAGAAAAATGATCAATAGGTCTATAGAACACCAGGCAACTAACTAAACAAAACAGGTATCAACTCCATAGAAAATAATGACTGGTATCCAAAAGGGTATGTGGATTTAATGAGACATCTGGCTTAGCAGTGAACAACAAATGCACAATTAGAAAAATATAAGTATTCAGTTATGTAAAAAGATAAGTATTTCAGTACATAGTTATGATGTAACTGTGATGGAGAAATGAGGAAAAAGTAGTGGGCAAATATGTCAATGAGGAGTTCTAAGTCTCATTCTTAATAATCAAAAGTCAATCAAGAGGGGCTGGAGCAGTGGCTCAGTGGTTACAGTGCTTGCCTGGCATGTGCAAGGGTACGGGTTTGAACCCCAGCACCATGGATGCAACGGACACAATGGAGTATCGGAGGAACAAAGGCCATATGAAAAACTAAATAAAGTTAATTCTCTCTTTCCCTCTCTCACTGTCCCTCTCTCTCTCTTAAAAAAAAAAAAAAAAGTCAATAAAGAGGGGCTAGGGCAGTGAGTGGCTCAACAGCTATGGTGTTTGCCTGGCATGTACGAGAACAGGTTCAAACCCCAGCACCACACACAACTAAGTGTCAGAGCAACAAAAAACAGATGAAAAACTAAATAAAATTGATTCTTTTTCTTTCTCTCTCTCTCAAATAAAAAAAAGTCACCATAGAGTTACATATCTGAACTAGAGTAGTGGCTCAGCAGGCAGTTGGTGTGCTTGCTTGGCATGCCTGAGGACCTGGGTTCAAACCCCAACACCACATACACAGCTGTCAGAGAAATTAAGGCCAGATGAGTAAACAAAATTGATTCTCTCTCTCTTTCAAAAAAATAGTTAAACATCAAGAAATAGTGACAGATTACTAAGCAACAAAGCAAAAATCAGTGCAAATAGAGGGCTGAGGTTGCTTGATTCTGGAATGGGAATGCAAGGGGGTGGAGGAAAATAAGGAACATTTTTCATCATAAATGCTTTACAGGGGGCTGAAGCAGTGGCTCAGCAGTTATAGCGCTTGCCTGGTTGTGTGGATGTGGGTTCAAACCCCAGCACCATGTATACAATTAAGTCTTGGAGCAACGAAAGCCGTATGAAAAACTAAATAAAAAACTTTTTCTCTCTCACTCTCCCTCTCTCTTTAAAAAAAAAAAAAAAAGGAAAACTGTTAAAACAAGTTACTATTATGTAACTAACATTCAAGGATTTAAAGAAAACATTTAACACAATCACAAAACAGGAATCTTGAAACAAAAATGAGAACTACTAAAAATCGGAAATTCTAGAATAGAAAAATATCTAAAAAAAAATATTAACCACATAGGCTTAACATGTCAGCCATTGTAATGTCACCGTGGTAAATATAAAAATGTTCCAAAAAATAAAGTAGTTGGAATAAACTTCAAAACATCATAGAAAAAACTAACAGAACAATTTGGGGCCAATGGTGCACACCTGTAATCCTGGTGGCTCTAGAGGCTGAGGCATGAGGATCACAAATTCAAGAACAGTCTCAGCAATTTAGCAAGGCCCTAAGAAGCCCTAAGACCTGGTTTCAAAACAAAATAATATAAAAAGGGCTGAGGATGTGGCTCAGTGGTTAAGCACCCTGGGTTCAATCCCTAGTATCCCCCAAAAGTATAAAGATAACAACAGAATTTCAATGACCTGTGGAACAATATCAAGTAGTCTAATGTTCTAATACCTACCTATGTGTAAATGGAGTACCAGGAGAGGATTAAGACAAAGGTGGAAAAAATATTAAAAATTGTCAGATTTGATGAAAACTAAGCCTACATATCCAAAAATGTCAACAAACTCCAAACAGGATAAACAAAGAAAAACGCTAGAGGTACATCAAATCCAAATGCTAAAAGTAACAATAAAAAAATTATAAAAGCAGTCAGGAAATAAAGCCTATTACAAAAGACCTCAAGTAATTTACCTCAGCTTCCACCTTAAGAAATTAGAAAAATAAGAACAAATTAAACACAAAGGAAGCAAAAAAAAAAAAATATATATATATATATATATTTAAAAGAACAGAGTCAATGAAATTAAAAAAAACAGGAAGTTGGTTCTTTGAGAATTACAATAAAATAAACCTCTGGCAGGACAAGAACATAGTCACAAAAGTATACTGACAGTTTAGTAACTTAAATCCAATTTTGTAGCCAAAGGATTAAAAGAAGCACCTTAAGGAATCAACAAGATCACAGAATAAGAAAAACTGGAGAAAGCAACCCTACAAAGTTGCTTATGAACTTCTGTGTTCTCCCCCTAAACTACAATCCCATGGATCTGATCCTGTTCATAACACGAAAGACTCTGAGAACCAACTAACAGATATACTACCCAGGCACCAGACTAGCTGTGGGGTGATACCTATTTGGGACCCAAATATGACTGCAAAGATTTTGAAAAATGAACTGATATTAGCCATATCCCATAGGAGTCAGGATCTGCAGCCTGAATCTAACTAAAACTGCTAAATAATATTATCAACATTCCCTGAAGGATTTAAACAAAACTCATCAGCGTCTAACAATTTAATACTCAAACATGAAAAATTTCAACTTCCCTGAGAAAAGGCAATCAACAAACCCCACGCAGAGACCAAAAAGATTTTTAAGACTTTATATTAATTACTGTATAAATACTCTAGGCAGCAATAGTGAACAGGGTCTCGCTGTATGGATTCAACAGTAGAAAGGAAATAATATGAACAATCAGTATACCTGGTAGATTAATAAACACTTATCCAATCTGAATAATAAAACGTACCCAATTTGAGAGAAAGATAAATGAGATTTTTAAAAAATGAACATAGCGTTAGGCATCTGTGTCACAGGAATCCCAAAACGGGAATCTCAATAGTTGGCCACTGTGCAGTGGTTGGTGCCATAGCACTATGATACCATGACAAGGCACCTGAAACCCACAATGTTTACGAAACAGGACTTGTAATATTGAGAACTATTCCACTGATCTTCCTAGAAAAATAATCCCTAAGTTCATTAATAAGAATATGAGAGAGGGGGATAGGCAGCAATATCATGCTTGCCTGGCATGAGAGAGGACCCGAGTTCAAACCCCAGCACTACATACACAACTAGGTGTTGGAGAAATGAAAACCAGATGAAAAATTAAAGTTGATTCTCTCTCTTTAAAAAAACTAAAAAGAATATGGAGAGGTACCAGGGTTAGTTCAGTGGCAGAGTACCTGCCTAGCAGACACAGGCCCTGGGTTCAACCCAGGAAAGAAAAGGTAAGAAAAGAAAGGAGATTAAGAGACCTCCAAAACAATTGATAGCTTACATAAACAGCACAGCCAGACAAGCTATTAAAAGCCCAGAAAAAACTATGACACGTGATCTACTGTACAAGTAAAGTTCATTATCCTTTCCCAAATCTTTGTTGCAAAAGAAAAACAGTGCCCTAAAGGTGCAGATTCTTACATGGCAAATAAAGAAATTAGGCTGTTTATATCAATAAAATATAATGGCACAATAAATTTTAAAAAAAAGTCATGCTCTGGATAACAACATTTCAGTCAATGACAGTGGTCCTGTAAGATCATAAGGAAGCTGAAAGATACTTCTTGTAGTGACACTGTAACTGTGATAGCATCCTAGAGTAATGCATTACTCAGGTATTGGTGGCGATGCTGGTGTAAACAAAGCTACTGTGCTGCCAATCATGTCAGAGAACAGCACATACTTGATGGTGAAAACAAACATTATTAATTTTACGGATTTATTAAATTTATGGATTTATGACGCTATACTTCTTTGGGGGAGAAGGGATCGAGGATTGAAACCAGTGGTGCTTTACCACTGAGCCACATCCTCAGCCCTTTTTATTTTTTATTTTGAGTCAGGGTCTAAGTTGCTTAGGGCCTCGATAAGCAGCAAGGCTGACTTTAGACTTGGCGATCCTCCTGCCTTAGCCTCCCAAGTCACTGGGATTACAGGTGTTCGCTACCACACCCAGTCCTATCCTATCCTGGTGTACTTCTCTCTCACTCTCTCTCTCTCTCTTTAAAGAGAAAAGGAGAGTGAGAGAGAGAGAAGAATCAATTTTTATTGAGTTTTTCACATGGCTTCTGACACTTAGTTGTGTACGTGGGTGCTGGGGTTTGTACTTGCGCATGCTGGGCAAATGCCGAAATCACCAAGCCACTGCTCCAGCTCCTCCTCCTTTTTTTTTTTTTATTTCCAGCCCCTCCTTATTTAAAAACAAAATAAACCTTTACCATAAAAGAGTATGCCATATTATGCTAGCCATAGCCTCAGACTTTTTTTCTTTTTTTTTTTAGAGAAAAAATCAATTTCACTTTTTCATCTGGTCATTGCTTCTCTGACTCTTTGTTGCGTATGTGGTTCTGGAATTCACACCCAGATACTTATGTGTGTCAGGCAAGTGCTCTACCACTGAGCCACTGCTCTAGCACCAGCCTCAGACATCTTTGAGTTTACTACACCTCATGTGGAGTGATTGACCTATACCATTTAGATGAGTACACTCTATGTTTGCACAGTAACAAAATCATCTAATGACACATTTTTCAGAGCATATCCCCATCATTACGTGATGTATGACTGTACATACAATTTAGATTTGGCACAAAGATTACATGGTGATTTTCTTTAACAGTATTAAATAGGGGCTGGAGCAGTGGCTCAGCGGTTATGGCGCTTGCCTAGCATGCGCGAGGACCGGAGTTCGAACCCCGGCACCATGTACACAACTGAGTGTTGCAGCAACAAAGGCCACATGAAAAACCAAACAAAGTTGTTTCTCTCTCTCCCTCTCCCTCTCTGTCCCTCTTTCTTTAAAAAAAAAAAAAAAAAAAGATATTTTAAAAAAATAGTATTAAATATACCTTTCCATCATTTTCCTTCAACTACTGCAAAAAAAACATAATGCCTTCCCTGAAACTGTTTAAAAGAAATGCAGTACCAAATCAAGGTGAATTTAACTTGGCTGAAATGATGCCTGGGATATCTTCAACATAATCAAGGAAGGTAGGGAACACAGATAGAAAAGAATGAACCAAAAACTGGTAATTGTCAATATGAGGAGGCAGGTTCCTTATATTATTCTCATATTTTTATGTTTGAAATTTTCTATAAGTAAAAATAAAGAAAATTTCTCATGCAGTTGTGGGTATAGCTCAGCAGTAGAGTGTGTGCTTGACATGAAAGACACCCTGGGTTCCATTCCTAGCATGAAAAGAAACATAAGGAAAAGGAATAAAATAACTAGCTTTAAGTATGACAAAATCAAATAAAAAAGCATTTATCACTAGAAGCCTGGCTGGCCCTTAGAAGTAGGCACTGCAGAGGCAGAAAGGTACAGAGAGATGGCATAGACAGTTTAACATCTAGAGCTGTAGCTATTTAACATTTAAGTAATTTAAAATTTAATAGAATTTGAAATTCCTCAGTAAAGATCCTCAGTAACACTACCCACATATCACGTGTTCAACAAACACATGTGACTAGTATGAATGTACTATAAGCCAGATATAGAACATTTCCATCATCACAAAAATTCTAATGGCCAATACTGTCTAGAGTTCAAATCTTAGCAACTCTAAATAGCTCTGTAGCACTAGCCTGACCTATCTGAGCCTCAACTGTGTCACCTGTAAAATGTGGACATTAACAATCTTGCATGTTTGGTTAAGATTTAAATAAAAATGTACATGAAGAACCCAAATAAGCACTCAGTAAAAATGTTTGAATAAAGTACTACAATATCAGTTATAATTTACAACTTTAGACCCAACCTGCTTCACTGATTATAGAGAAATCTCACAGCAGAAACTACATTAAAACATACAGTGAGGCTGGGCACAGTGGCACACACCTGCAGTCCCTGCAGCTTGGGAGGCTGAGGCATGAGGATGGGCTGAGGATGTGGCTGAGTGGTTAAGTGCCCTGGGAAGGAAGGAAGGAAGGGAGGAAGGAAAGAAGGAAAGAAGGAAGGAAGGAAGGAAGGAAGGAAGGAAGGGAGGGAGGGAGGGAGGGAGGGAGGGAGGGAGGGAGGAAGGAAGGAAGGAAGGAAGGAAGGAAGGAAGGAAGGGAGGGAAGGAGGGAAAGAAAAGGAAAGAAAAGAAAATACAGTAGAGAACAAGCCTTGAAGATAATGTTCTACATCTCCAAATGAAACCAGTTGCATAGATGTATGAATGTGACACAATGATAGGACATACACCCAAGACTTCATAACATTTCACTATAGATAAATTATACTTCAATTTGGGAAGTATTTTTTGAAAAGAGACTGAAAAAATACCTTTAGCCTCTCACCTAAAATTCTTTTGTTGGAGCTTCTGTTTATACATAATGTTCTTGATATCTTATGATTTATGGCAAACTACCAAAACCACAGGGGGGAGGGGAATCCTAAGGATGATATGCTTCCTTCCAGTTCCACATTATCTTTTAAAATAAATTTGTTCACTCCAACAGTGTAAATAAAGTAAGACCCACCAAAGTAATATTTAACAAATCAAGGCTATTTTATAGTACCGCTTAAACTAAAGGAATCTTAAATGTCATGTGTTAAGTGGTCACACAGTTCATGTCTGGTGCCAACCATTTTTTTTCCTTCTCAGTCTTTGTTTATTTCTATGCAGTTCTGAAGATCAAACCCAGTGCCTGGCATGTGTGAGGCAAGAACTCTACCAATGAGCTAAAACCCCAGCCCCTCAACTGACTATTTAACTACTAAAATATTTTTAGATAAATGGACCCAAACTACATCTCCCTCTAGGCTGGTAATTGATTCTGGCTCTATAAGAGTTTAGTTTGCTATTTCCCCTAATTCAAGTGAAAAATCTTTTTCCTTTAGTTTTGTTCCCCCATCCCCACTCCTTGAGAGAGAGAGGGAGTGAGGGAGAGAGAGAAAAATGCAACTTTATTTAGTTTTTCATTTGATTTTCATAGCTCTGACAGTTGTGTATGTGGTGCTGGGGTTCGAACTCGCAACCTTATGCATGCTAGGCAAGTGCAACATCACTGAGCCACCACTCCTGACCCTTTTAGTGGTTTCTTATATGAAAGTTTTGTTTTGTTTTGTTTTCCCCAAGGAAAGAGGAACAGTGAGAGAGAAAAAGAACCAATTTTATTTAGTTTTTCACATGGCTTCCGTTACTCTGACACTTTGCTGTATACGTGGTGCTGGGGTTCAAAACTATGTCCTCATGGATGCCAGGCAAGCACCACAACTGCTGAGCCACCGCTCCAGCTCCTATATGAATGTTTTAAGTCCCTCTGACATTCTGGACCACACTGAGGTTGATAAAATCTTTTCATGATTCTAAATTTTTTAAAAAGTAGTAGAGTGTCCCAAAAAAAAAAAAACCCTGGATGCATTGGTTAGGTTTTTGTCACTGTGACAAGAACAACTCTGAGGAAGGAAAATTTATTTTGGGCTCACGGTGTCAGAGGTTCAGTCACAGATGGCCAACTCCACTGCTTCGGGCTCAAAGTGAGGCAGAGCTTCATGACAGAGGTAGCAAAGGTGCACTGCTCCACTCCTGGTATCCAGGAAGCAGAGAAAGGGGAGAGACACAGGAAAGATACATCCTTCCAGGGCAGCCCACAGTGACCCATCTCCTCCAGCCATGCCCCACTTACCTGAAGTTGTCACCCAGTTAGTCCATTCAAACTTGAATGGACTGTTTAGGTCACAGCTCTCTTGATCTAATCCTCTTGCCTGTGAACATTTCTGCATTAACACAGGAGTGTTTTTATTTGTTTGCTTTTAGGGCTGAGGACTGAACTCAGGGCCTTGCATGTGGTAGGCCACTGAGCTAAATCCCCATTTTGGGGGGGATACCTCATATCCAAACCATAACACTGAAGGACTTAAGAGAGTTGCAATATTTTTATTTTCCCAAATAAACCATTTTTTAAATTCTCATCAGTATTTCACAAAACAAAGAACATCTTAATATTTAAAAAGCAACAAATACATAGTCTCAGAATAGAAGAGATAGGAAAGGTCTGTCAGAATTTTACACCAATATTTCTGTGGAGTGCTGGCCATTAGGGGGTCATTCATCCATTTGTTTCTTGATAATCTGGGCCCAAAAGTGAAAATTACAGATATGGTTTCACTAGCAACAAAGTAATAATCATTATCTGCTTTCTGAATGCTATACTCCAGTTAATGTATCATAAAATGTGCAGATTTTATTGTAGCTTTTTGTTCAGCATTAATTATGCAATTTGAAAAAAAAATTGAAAAGGAACTTAGAATTCTTGCTTATGAGCAGATTTCTGCAAAATTCAGGGATATTTGTATGACTCAGTTAGCTACAAAACAGAACTTCATAATTATCTTTTTTTTTTTTTCCACCAGGGATTGAACCCAGGGGTGCTTAACCACTGAGTCACATCCTCAGTCCTCTTTTCTGTGGTGCGGGGGGTGAGGGGGAATATGGTGTATCAGGGTTTATTTAACCCAGGAGCTCTTAACCACTGAGTTATATTCCCAGCCCTTTTTATATTTTATTTTGAGACAGAGTCTGGCTAAATTGCTTACGGGTTGCTAAGGCTGACTTTGAACTTGTGATCCTCCTATTTCAGCCTACTACTGAGTTGCTAGGATTACAGGCATGTAGCACCTTGCCCAGCTTATCCCCAGCCCTTTTTATTTTGAGACAGGGTCTTGCCATGTTTAGCTCAGGGCTTCATGAAGTTGCAGAGACTGGATTTGAACCTGTGGTCCTCCTACCTCAGCATGCCAAGTTGCTGGGATCACAGGTATGTGCCACCATGCCTGGCTTCATAATTTTTCAATGATACATTCTCCCAAAGGAGACTGGACAATAATTAAATGGCCAAAGGGACACAGAAACAGAAATATACCCATTATATAAAACCCTAATTGCGAATTACTGAAAAACAATATTATTTTCAAACAAAACACATAAAAACAAAAATGAAGTTTCTATAGGATAACAGCCATCCCCTAATTTCTTAATACTTCATAAATCCTCATAAATACCATACAGGGTAAAAAAGAACAAATAAAATAACCTGTAGCTGATCCCACAACATAAGATGATGAAACAACTAAAAACTCCAATTTACATGTAAGTGCATAAACATCAACTGGCAAAGGGCAAGAGAACAGGGGGTCCTAGAGGTTACTAAATACTATACATGTAATATTACCTAAAATTCACTCTTGGAAGAAGGCCCCATCTGTGAGGAAGTACTGACAGCAGAACTGAGACATGAAAAAACAATGGTTACTGGGGAATCAAAAAGCACAGAGGG
>PVKS010002375.1:103673-119560 GCA_004027875.1 Aplodontia rufa | reverse complement strand
TTTCCCAAAACGCACCTTAAAAAACTGGTGAGAAGCCGGAGATATCCTGATCAGTCACGGGGGTGCAATGGAAGCCTTTTGTCTTCAGATCGCCATCTTGAAGAGTCCCATTCTTTTCTTTTTCTTTTTCTTTTCTTTTTTTTTTGAAAGAGAAAGAATCACTTTTCTTTTTTCATCTGGGCATTTTTGTCCTCCACTCAGTTATGTACGGGGTGCTGGGGACCAAACCTGGGTACTTGCACCTGCCAGGCCTGCACTCAGCAGCTGAGCCACCTCTCCCACCCCTTTGTTTCCACTTTTTAGTGGCCTCTATTTCCCTAGACACATTCGCTCAGGACTCTTCTTGGTAAAGCCTTCCTACTATCATCATAAGCTCCCCAGCCTCATCTAGACTGTCTCTGTGCTGTTATCTTACCCCATGTTGACTTGGTCTCTCTGACAGAGGCTCTTCACCACGTTAGTGTATCTCCCTCAATACTCAACCCAGTCCAACTAGTAGTAACAAGTTTGGGAGCTTACTTTTGCCACGTGTGCTGTAAATGTTTTCCCTTTATCCATTTAATCCTATCAAATCCATGTGGTGCCTACCCTTTTGATCATCCCCACCCTGCAGAGGCAATTAGAGGATCCGTTTGTGTAACTCAACATTACTTCATAAACGGGGAGGTTTTGACTCAGGCATCTAGAAATCTATTTTGATTCAATGGCCCATGCTTTTATTACCCTATAAATAATTCCAAGTGCATAATGTTTGTTTGATTAATTTAGGAAGTCTATCTTGTACTATGCAATGTTAATGTGGATTTTCCGTTCCTATTTGTTCCTGTGTCCAACTGCTCATGATTTTGATGTGTATTGATGGCTGGGGCACGGACTCTACCTTGTTGTATCCTTGCCTAGTTTCTAGTTAGCCTTCTATGATATAATTATAAAAAGTACTTCCTTTTCTCTAAGGTGGGAATAAGAATAGTATCTTCTTCATCAGGCTATTGTAGGAAAAAAGGAAATACAAGAAAAAAGGTTTAGTATTTGATACAGTAAATGGTAGTCATTATTATTCATCTGATTTTATGAGGAAGAGAACTGGATCTCCAGTCTTAAGCAGTCACACTGCAAGGGATGAAACTAGAACTTCAACCAGTGCTCTTCCCACTGTGGGATTATTAACCACCAATGGATCTCATAATGTTTCTGCAGGGCTGCTCTTTTTGAATTGCATCCTATTATCAATTGGCTGTGTATTTACCTCCTTTCCAACTGCTATTTTGGTTGTGTAGAAATTGTGCAGTTCTCCCAGCCTATGTTCAGGGAGCTGAAGTCAGGCTGTTGAGTGGTAGGTGGCCCACAGGTAATGGAAACATCCACACTTGGGGCAATGAGTCCCTTGTACTCTGTCCCCTTGCCCCCACAATGGGTTCTCCTTACCCGCTTTTCCACTTTGCTCCTTCTATGCCTTTATCTCTCATTCTCCTATGCACCCTTTCTGTGCCCCCAATCTGATGATGTTTGGGGGAACAGAAGAGCTCTTCAAGTGGGTGCATTTGGGTTCACATTTAGATCAGCATTTTCTTGGATTCATAATTTCAAATTGTTTGAGGATTGAAGGAGGAAAAATGGCACTTGATGCTCATGAGAGCCAAAGAAAATTGAAATATACAGAAAACCAAAGCAGGTATTAATGGGGATATAACTCCACCATTGATGAATGTCTTGATATTGTTGGGAGAATACTCCCAATTCTTTCAGTAGATTTTTTTGCAAGTTTGTAAATTTAAAACTACAAAGACCTGATGTTATCCTCTCTACAACCATATGTAGAAACATTCCTGCTTCCCAACATCACGGACCAAACAAATAAATGTGCCTCCCACTATCAATTTTTCAGATGATGGGATGGCTGCTTTAAAATTTGTTTAGGCTGAGGTCCATCAGTTACCTCTCTTGAGTCACTAATCTTTGAGACAAGGCTGGCTTGTTGCTAGCAAACTAACTGCATTTTTGTCCCCTGAGATTTAAGTGTATGTCAATAATAAAATTCTAAATTACATTATAATTAGTGCCCATCCAGGGACTGAGATTTGACAGTACCTGATATACTTTAGGAAATACTTTATCCTTGAAAGTTCATTCGTTGGAAGCTCATTTAAATACTTCGAATCATCTTGGAGAGAAAAGCTAAGATGATATTCATAATTGCATTTCCATTGATAACTTTGAGCATATTAGAGGACTTTTCAACACACTGACAATTTAAAATGCTGTTTGGTTGCTATTTAACCGTGATTAGCATTTTAAGGTGATTAAATCGTCTTGATAGTGTCTTTTTAAAAGTTTAAGCCAAAATAGATTTGTCAAATCTCCCCTTGGCTATTTGTTGTTGTTGTTGCACTTTTTGTCCTTGGATTTCATCTTCAGGAGATTATGAAGGGAAATTTTGGAAAGAGAGTATGGTTAATAAGAATAATAATGGCACAGAAGACTTTGTGTAGGAGGTGGACTGGCCAGGTTAAGACCAATTGGTACTATGAGCTATTGCTCCTCAAACTTCAGGGACAATTTATAAATGATGAAATGTGGCATTTGAACAGGAATACGTAGCAGTGAAAATTTCACACAAAAATTGTCCATCTGCCAAGATTGTGTAAGATAGTAAAAAATATTTTAATGAAAACAGGTAACTGAATCTGCAGAGAAAAAAAACAAGAAATTCTCTCTTCCCCATGACTTGGGAAGCTCATGCGGATCTGCACAAAGGTTGGAGTGATGAACAATGTCAGCTGTCTTTTATGAAGCTGAAATGCAGCAACAGTGTTCTCCCAGGATTCTGCAGATCTGCCTTGGAGTCAGCAGCATCTGGGCCTGGCAGAGGGGATCTCATAGTAGGTAACCCCAGGGCACAAGACAAGGTACTGAGAAGCTTCCAGAGTGAAATATAAGTTTTGAAGCTAACAGAAAGATTAGAAGTCACTTAGGACAGTTTTCCACTAGGAAGTTTACAGATATCCAGTATTCATAGATCTAGGTATCCAAATGGCAGGTTATCTTCTACAGAATTCCTGACTACTTCCTGAGAATTTCCAGTAGTAGGAAACTTATTTCCCAATGAGGATATCTCCGATCATTAGAGATCTTCCTAGACATAAAAGTGTACTCTACGGAACCTTGTTATGGTTTAGATATGAGGTGTCCCCAAAAGCTGATGTGTGAGGCAATACAAGAATATTCAGAATGTTATGAGGACTTTAACCTAATCAGCACATCCCCTAGGGCTGGAGCGGTGACTCAGAGATTGGAGCGCTTGCCTGGCATGCCTGAGGACCTGGGTTCAAACCCCAGCACCACATAAACAACTAAGTGTTGGAGAGATGAAGGCCACATGAAAAAATACATAAAATTGATTTTTTTTTTATCTATCACTTTCCTCCTCTCTATCTTAAAAAAAAAAATCCCCTGTAGCTTTTGCATGGTAGATTATTTTAAATGTTGATGCATGATCTTAGGTAATTTTCTTCCAAATATTAATACTTGGGTTTGTTATAGAATAGAATATTTTGGTTCTATATTCTGTCATTCAAAATATGAAATATCTCCCATTTTACTGCTCAAGTAATAAGGACGTATTGCTTTCAGGTCCTCATCCTCGTGGTTAAAAACATGAGTGGGATGGAACCAAGGGCAGAGCTCTTGGGGCTGGTACAAGGTAGCTCCAGTAATCAGACTCCTCTGAACAGATTAATTAGATCTACAAATGCATTCATGTTCCTAATTTACCCCATGCTTTTCTAGTTTGCAAACAAAGGAAACATGAAATTTTGTGAAATTATTTGTTGAAAATAAAATACTAGCAAACCCTCAAAATAGGACAGTGGAAATATTTTGGTATTCATGTCCTCACTTAAAACCTGGCTTTTAGCAATGACCATTTTTTAAATAAGTGCTTACAAACTTTTTTTTTTAAAAAGAGGGGCAGTGAGAGAGAGAGAAAAAGAGAGAAATAGTTTTATGTAGTTTCTCATGTGACTTTCATTGCTTGACACTTTGTTATATACGTGGTGCTGGGGTTCTAATCCACGTCCTCGCACATGCCACACAAGCACCGTAACCACTGAGGAACCACTCCAGTCCACAAACTTTTTTTGAATATTTCATTTAAAGTCTGTCAAGTTTTCCTTAGCCAGATTACCAGATGGTTACATAGGAAGTCTAACCCCTCTCGGTAAATTAGAATGCTATTCACCTAATTCTAACAGTTGGACACCTCTCCTTCATAAAGTTATGTAGAATTTTCCCTAGTTCTCACCTCTAGCTCTTTTATAGCCACAAGAAGATTTGAATTCATGTGAAGAGATTAGATGTTTATTTAATTAATGAAGTACTATTAATAGTGTTTGACTTTCATTTATCTTAATTGCATTCATTCTTCCCTTCCTAATTATAAAGAACATTCTTTTTATTTTTAATCCTAATTGATATTACTCCATATTCCTAAAGCAGTGACTTATTTTCCTCCCTCTTCTGTCTTGGTACACATGTGTAAAAATCCTTAGAGTTGTCCTGGGCTGCCTTATATCACAGGTCAGCTACACTGTAACCCCTGGAAGGTCCCTGTCATTTGTTTGTAACTTGACTTTAACTCTGGTCAGGCACCTTCCTGTTTATCTTTTGTCTTTTGCACAACAAGATGAGCAGAGTATAGCTTGTGTAGTGTTATGGTTTGGATATGAGGTATCCCCCCAAAGCTTTGTGTTAATGCAGGAATGTTCAGAGGTAAAGTGATTGGACTGGGAGAGCTGTGACCTAATCAGTCCATCCTAGTTTGAATAACTGGGCGGTTGGTAACTCTACAGGTATGGGGTGGCTGGAGGAGGTGGATCCTGGGGGAGTGCCCTGGAAAGATTCCTCTCCTCTGCTCTCTCTGCCTCCTGGCCCCACCATGAGCTGGGGAGCTTTCCTCCTCTGGGCCATTCCTCCATGATGTGCTGCCTCATTTGGACCTGAAGCAATGAGATCGGCCATCTATGGACCAAGACCTGAGAAGCTGTGAGCTCCAAATAAACTTTCCCTCCTCTAAGTTGTTCTTGCCATGTACTTTGATCACAGCAACACATAAAACTGACTAAAACATTCAGGCACACTGTCTTCTGCAGAGGATTCTTCTTTCTCAGAATGATTTCTTAGAACTCTGCAAGTAGAAATTTTTACATTTTTTGTTAAGTGACTATTTTCTGAAATATATTCCCTCTTGGGTGAGACAGATTATAGTATAGTGTTAAAGTGACTCAGCTCCTAAGCCTACCATGCCTGGTGAGCTTGGGCAAGTTATTTAACCTCCTTGCACCTCAGTTTTCCTCATGTGTAAAATTGGAGCTATAGGACAATATGTCACAAGAGTAAATGAGGTGAAATATAAAACTTTATAGTAAAATTCATATGAATATTGATTAGTTGTTATTACTATGATCTAGGAACACTTTTGAACATGCCACTGTGAGCCCTAAGAATCTGGCTCTGTTCTTCCGAAGTACCCATCATTACCTTGCGACTCAGTTCTTGGTTGAAGGATGAAGGTTAGAGTAGCTGCTCGCAGGCTGGGGGCACAGCTCTGCATAGAGCTAACGCCTCTCACAGTTGCGCAGGGCATGCTCACAGGTCCCTGTTCCTTCCACTGCTTCTGAATGAGGAAACCATCAGCAAGGCCAGGAAAGCATTCCTCAGAAGAATGAGCTGTCTTCAGCAGAATAAGCCTTCTGGTAGGTGCCTTCCTCTCAGGACAAGATGGCAGCAGCTGCAATGCAGCCCCAGCCTATATTTGGCACCTGGCTCCACTACTCACTTGATGAGTGACTCTGGGAATTCTACTTTCATAAGCTGTCCTAATCGCAGTTCTCTCATCTGTAAAATGGGAATTATAGCATCTACACCTATGGGGTGGCGTGAAGTCTCAGCGAGAAGAAGCGTGGATGGATTCAGGGAAGTTCCTGCACATAGCTGTGCTGTGCTCAGTGACTGGAAGAGTCCCCCACACTCTGCCCCACCACAACCTCTAGCTTGGTCGTTTGGAGTATGTGCATGATAGTTGAATTTGACTTTTCTTCCATCCAACACAGTTGTTCCTTATTTGGCATTGTCTTTACATCCAATTTACTCTATCCGTGCATGTTGATCAGTTTCTTTCCAACAAGGTCTAACGTTTCCCATCACCTGTCTCATTCCCCCCAGTTACGGTGGTGACAGTTCTGAGTCAGGACTGCAGATCCTTCCACAAACTCAGTACGCGCTGAATATCCTAACCGGAAGCACCGCCCCTGCTCTGCTTTCTTATTGATTTTTGTTCTCTTAAGAATAGTTGAGAGCCTCTTTTCCTCCTTTCTCGGTAGGTCAGGGAAGTTGTCAAAGTAGGTGGCTTTCCATAAGAGCTGCTCGTGGTGAAGGGAAGGTGATTGTTACAAATGAAGAAAGCAGCTCAGGGAAGGTCTGGTGGGAGAACCTTCCCAGGTTCGCAATGTAGCTGTGCCTCTGGCCAGTGACAGCACATAACCCCCTGTCATTCTCCTTCATTTTGTCATCATGTGGATCACACTGTCTACTTTCTGAAATACTGAAATAGTGCGACCCTGGAACAAAGCCCGCTTGGTTATGGTGTTTACTTGTTTTTATATGTCACTGAATTGTATTTGCTAATACTTTAAAGAATTGTTGCGCCTATACCGATGAGAAATATTAACCTTAGTTGGCCCTTTTGAACCATGGTTATAAGCCTTTGGTATCACTGTATGAATAGCTTCATAAAATGAAGTGGTAAGTGTTCCCTCTTTTTCTATTTTCAAGAAAAGATTATTTAGAACTGGTGCTAATTCTTCTTTAACCATTTGGTAATTTTTCAATGAAACCATCTGGACCTGGAGAATTTATTTTTGGAGATTTTAAATTATGTATTCAACTTCCTTAATAGATACTGGGCTAGCAACTAATTTACTTGTATAGAGTTATTCACAATGTTCCCTTATTATGCTTTTGGTGACAGCAAGTCTTGCTGTGATACCTGTTTCGTTACTGATATTGATCATTTCTAGATTTTCGACTTATTTGTAGGTCTTGCTAAAGGTTTATAAATCTTACTGAGCCTTGCAAAGAACCCAGTTTTCTTTCATTGATTTTCTTATTTTCTGTTTTCCATTGTGTTGATTCCTGCCATTGTTTATTGTTTCTTCCTTCTGTCTTTGGGTTCCTTTAATGTTCTTTTTGGGTGGGTACTTAGATGATCGCGGTGAGGCTTTTCTTCTTCTCTAATGTAAGCACTTAATGCTATTTCATTTCCAGCACTAGTTTAGCTGCTTCCTGTAAGTTTTATTGTGTTCTGTTTTTGCTTTCATTCAGTTCAATTTATCCTCTGATTTTACTTGAGGCTTCTTCTTTGATCTACAGACTATTTAGAAGCGTGCTGCTTAGCTTCCAAGTTGTTGGAGATTTTCCTATTATCTTTCTTTTGTTCATTATGGTTTGATTCCATTGAAGTCAATTCAATAGAGAAAGGATAATGCAGAGAAAGCTATTTGAAAAGCCTTCAGCATCCTTTCACAACAAAAATGCTCAGAGAAAGAAATAGAAGGAGATGTACTCAACTAGGTAAGAAGCACCTACGAAAATGCTCCCACTAACATTATAGGTAATGATGACACTCTGAGTTCATTCCCCTCGAGGGTGAAACAAGGCTAGGATGTCTGATTTCAACACTCTTACCTACTTTTACTTCAGGATTTATTATAAGGCTGTGACTATAATACGGTTTGGTAATGCTGTCTGTAGACCAACTGAAAGTCCAGAAATAGGCCCACATATATGCAGTCAATTGATTTTCAACAAAGGACAAAGACTTTAACAACTGGCTCCAGAGAAATGGGATATCTATATTAAACAAGCCCCCCTCCAAAGCAAAGTAATAAGAATTGATCCACAGCTTGCAGCACATAAAAAATACACTTAAAATAGATCCTAGGTCTACATATAGAGCCTAAAATCATAAGAATGCTAGGAAGAAATATTTTAAAATTTTCTTCTTGACTTTGGATCAAAGATTTCTTCAATTCAATGCAAAAGTATGATACATGAATGAGATATTTGTAAACTGGAAGTCATGAAAATTAAGAACTTCTGTTTTTTCAAAAGAAAAAAGTCACAAACAGAAAAAAATACTTGCAAAACACAGCTAGATTATATAAATAATCCTCAAAACTCAATAATCAGTGAAGAAAATGCAATTAAAAAGGAACAAAACACGAATAAATAGTGCACCATAAATATATAGTGATCAACAAAGCAAGGAAAGATGCTTAGTATCAGACACATTTTCAGGGTCTCTCCTCTAAGTCCTTAGAAGACTTGTAGAAGCCTCCATGGCTCCTGGAAAATGAAGGAGACACCTGTGTTCACCATTCCCACTGACCTTGGCCACTGCCAACATTGCAGCAGGTTCTGGAACTGTCCCTGCTCTTGGGTCCTCATACTTGGGTATACCTCAGAGATAACCTACTTGTAGTTCTTTGCAAATCAAAGACTCAGATCCACAAGCCTCAGCACTTTAGGGCTCTGTTGCCACCTCCGTAAGCACCTTGCTTTGTATTCCCATTTGGTGTCCTGCACAAAAGCAGGGTGGGAACGGAGGCTATACCCTAAACTTCTATTTCAGTTATGACACACATCTTTGAAGTCTCCTTGGAAAAGAGAGTCCACACTAAGAATGCAGTTGTTTGACCATATGGGGCAATGATAGATATATGACCTTTTATCTAGGTTCCTTTAGCAGTGAGAATAAATCATAAAGGTCCTCTGGAATAACTTGTTCTTTTTTCAAACATCATCATACTTTATATTACAGAGGCCTGTCTGATTCTAAAACTCAAGCTGTAGCTCTAAACCCTTTGGAGCTTAATATTTATTGGTAGAATATTTCTAAAATATCTCAGTCCACAAATGTGCACCATTCATAGATAATTAAGGGCTAACTGAAGATTTTTTGTTTTGTTTTTTTATTTTTTTATTTTTATTTTTCCAATGAAACAATATAATGTTTTTATTATGAAAATTAGATTTACATCCTAGAGCCCCCCCCAATTACCCACCCTTGTCCCTCTCCACCTCCCCTCTCTGTCCCAGTGCATCTCTATGAATGCCTTAGGTTGTGTGTCACTACACCTTTTCAGGGTTTAATACATGAGAGTTGACCGCCTTTCGCAGTAGTCAGGGTCTAGTTCCAGCCTCCACAGATGAGTGAAGACATTCGACCCTTGGTTCTCTGGGTTATGCTGACTTCACTCAGCAAGATTTCTTCCATAGCCATCCATTTACCCTAAAAGGCTGCACTACCATTGTTTCTAATCGCTGAGTGATTAAAGACTTCATAGTAACTTAGAGTCATCATTCTCAGTATTAATTTTCAATATTCAAACACATCAACAGAGGTACAAGAGATCAACTGTATTTGTTCTCTTTTGGGTGTTGGCATATTGACTACATTTTATGATTTATGTTTCTTTAATAGTGTTTTGTTTCTCACAAAAAGAATGTTGGAAATGCTATTGAATCAAAGCTTGTGAGTATATGCAATTTCATCTTTATGTTGAAATTCTCAGTGACTCTCTAGGCTGTTTTTGATCTTTCATGAGGAAATTTACAATTTCCTTAATGTCAGGGACAATATAAAGAGAATTCATAGCTTTAAGTAATCTCAATAAATCTTAGTTGTATAACATTTTGTGAGGAATTCCAATTTCTCATACACACGTGCACACACACACGTCCTGTTGCTTTTGTTTCTCTGGGGAATCATGTGTCTTCTAGACACTACAGATGTGAGTACTTGCTTGCTTCTCTGGTCTCCTTTCTACTCCTGAGATCAACGGCTCTAGCATATATGGACTCTGCTGTTTCAGGAAAACACCAGCGGTTTTGATTCCGAGCTGATGTCAGTGCTGGGGTCTTGCTCCACAGAATTGAATGAGCACTGCACAATTCCCAGGCAAGCATGGCCAGCAGTTTTATTTAGGGAGTAAAGCAAGAGGTGAGAGTAAACAGACTAAGGAAAGGAGAGAGAGAGCAGACTTCTCCTGGGGAGGAGAAGGGAACCTGGGAGCCAAAGCCCGCCCCTGAGCATGGGGTCTGTCCTTTTATCCCATCCAGAGCACCCTTTCCCCTTCGCCACTGTTTTAGTCAGCTTTTTTGCTGCTGTGTCTAAAAGACCCAAGAACAATTTTAGGAGGAAAAGTTTATTGCAGGGCTCCTGGTTTCAAAGGTCTTAGTCCATAGAAGGCTGGCTCCATTCCTCCGGGCTGAACATCATGGGGGAAGAGTGTGGTAGAGGGAGATGGATCAAGGCCTTGCCAGGAAGCAGAGTGAGAGCCTCCAGGCCAGATACAGAACAAATACCCCACAGCCACACCCCAATGCCCCGCCTCCTCCAGCCACACCCTACTGGCCTATAGTTGCCAGTTAGTCCTATCAGGATTAATTCAGTAATTGGGTTTAGGATCTCATAACCCAAACATTTTACCGCTAAACTTTTCTTTGTGCTGTGTCACATGAGCTTTTGGGGGACACCTATCATCTGAACCCTAACTGCTGCTTTTCAGAGACCCTACCCTTTTCATAGTACAGTTCAAACAAAAAGAGCACGTTGCCCACAGGTTAGGTCAGTGGACACGTGCTCACAAGTTAATGCTTATGACCTTGGGCACAGACACTGAACCGTAGTGTGTCTGGCAGTGGGACAGAGCATACCTCCCCGTTCCCCTGGAAGTCTTGGTGAGTGTGCCGAACTGCATGTACAACAAGACTTTTGTGAGCAGGTGACTGTGTCTGAGCCACCCTTGTTAGCAGAGGGGACGTCAAGCTGATATACATATCTGTTTATTTAGAACAGTGGACACTGTGTTCCCTTAAAGAAAATGACTATCAGCCATCAATTTCCTTTTTTTCTTTTCTTTTTTTTTTTTTTAAGACAGAGAGACAGTGAGAGAGAGATTCAATTTTATTTAGTTTTTCATGTGGCTTATGTTGCTGCAGCACTTCCCTGGGTACATGGTGCTGGGATTTGAACCCGTGTACTTGCCCATGCGAGGCAAGTGCCGCAACCACTGTACCCGCTGAGCCACGGCTCCTGCCCTAGCCCCAGCCAATTTCTTTTTTATCAGCCTTTAACATTCCATCTACACTGACTGGCGGACTTTGTTTCCCTACCTCGACTTCACAAAGTTCTTGCTTTGTCTAGTGCCTCTCCTTCTATGTTGGCTTCAGGAAAGGCTCAAGTAAAACCCAAAACCTCAGATGAGTAGATTTGAAAACCAGCACACTTTTCCAGTGCCACATGGGTTAGAGCAACACGTGTGTGTCTGTTTAAGCTGAAAGCATCACTCATGTCTCCTCTGGCAGTGAGCACTTTTTTGTATAATCAACTCATCAGTGGAAAAACATTAAGCTAAGCATGGGGAGAAGCTCCCACCTTGACAAATCAAGCGAATCCAGACGGGCTGCACCAGGTGCGCGACATTTGCGAAAACAGGTGGGTGAGTTTGGGGAGAAAAGTGCTCTGTGCCACTTTCCTAGAAGAAGATACAGGTCCCTCAAGGGCACATCCCCAATGACCTACTTCCTCTAACCACGCCCCACCTGCCTACAGTTTCCACCACCTCCCAGGAGTCCACTCAAATTATTAGTCCATCAAGTGGAGTCATCTATGGAAGAGGTTAGATCCCTCAAGATCCAATCATCTTCTAAAAGCCCCATCTACGGACAGCACTGCAATGGGGACCAAGCCCTCAATGCCAGACTTCCAAGGACATTCAAGATCCACCATATTTTCTGTGTGAGAGAATGAGGACAGCACATCAAGAGTAGCACAGGCACGGAGGGAGAGACCAGCCTGGAAGTGCCTGAGTCCCTGAAGTTCAGACTTTCTTCTGCCCATCTAGTGGCTTGATTTTCTGAACCAAAAACCTTGCGTTGTCGAAGTTAGAACTGAGGTTGCTGCATATGGTCAAAGCGCCCTCCCTACTTTTGCTGGATATCTGTAGGTATTGATTGCTGTCTCAGCATCCTCTCCCTTTTCTAGTGACTGCAACTTGATTTTCCTTTTGGAAATGGTCCCTCTGCATTTTCAGTCTTTGTGGATTGGGTCACGTAGATGCTTCTCTTACACCCTCTTCTGGTTGCAAGCATGGAAACACGAACCAGATGTGACCAATGAGGTTTTAATTAAAACCGTGGTGAAGGAGAAGTTGAATATGCCTGGGATTATTAAATGGAGAGGCCCTACCTGCCAGCAAAGCTGGCACAGAGGAAAACAAAACTCAGAAAGGTGGAGAAAGGACGAAGTCCAGAAAAAACCTTGAACTTCTGGATCTTACTGTGACTAAACCAGTTCAATGTTGGTCCCTTCAGCTAACGCACTGATGCCAAAGCATTCCCTTCTATCCTCTTAAACAGATTCAAGTTGTCTTTCTGTCACTTACAATCAAGATCCCTGGTGAATAACAATGGCTAAAGTCAACCATATTAATTCAGGGTTGAGTTGCTGGGAAGGAAGCCCCCCAAACACCTTTCCTGGCTAAGTTTTAAATCAAAATGAGTCACCAAAGGTGAGTAACCCATACACATTGTAGTCTATCCAGATGGAATATTTTTGATTCATATTTTCTCGGAAATACTTTCAAACTTTCTTAGAAAGAGTGCTAATAAAAAGCTAAGGGGGCTGGAGCAGTGGCTCAGCAATTATGGTGCTTGCCTGGAATGTGAGGACCCCAGTTCAAACCTCAGCACCACGTGCACAACAGAGTGTTGGAGCAATGAAAGTCACATGAAAAACTAAAGTTGATTCTCCCCCTCTCTCTCTCCCCCTCACTGTCTCTCTTTCCCCATTTTCTTTTCTTTTTTTTAAAGAGAGACAGTGATCGAGAGAGAGAGAAAGAGAGAAACAATTTTTTTTTAGTTTTTCATGTGACCTTCGTTGTTCCTAGGCTTTGTTGTGTACATGGTGCTGGGGTTTGAACTCGTGTACTCATACATGCCAGGCAAGCACCATAAGCACCCAGCCACCACTCCAGCCCCTGTTCCTTTCTCTTAAAAAAAAAAGCCAATTAAAATCAGATTGTACTGTTACCACCATCTCTGAGATGAATAAAGTAATTACCAGATACATCTTTTGTGTTAAAGGCATAAGAGTTAGCTTATTTTCTACTCAAATCATTCCTAGGAGGTTAATTGGTATTAATATTTTTCATTATATTCAATCCAACATCTGGTAGTAAACATAGAATATTCTGAAAACTTTTAGATGAACAACTAATCAATGCTTCCATTAAGTGATATGAATCAGTGCTGCTCTTTGGCAGGGCCTGACCTGTGTTTCATTTTTGTAAAAAAAAAAAAAAAATTCCAGGTTGGAGTGGTGGCTCAGCAGTTGGAGTGTTTGCCTGGCATACATGAGGACCTGGGTTCAAATCCCAGTACCACATACCCAGCTAAGGATAGGAAAAACAAAAGTCAGATAAAAAATAAATAAGTAAAATTGATTCTCTCTTTCTCTCTCTCTCACTCTCTACTTCTCTCTTCCAAAAATAAATAAATAAAAGAAAAAAGAAAAACTCACCCTCTCAGATATATTTAGGCAAACATTGGCTTGGTGTATTCTCTCCTTTATGGATAATTTCTTTTTCCTCATTCAACTTTAATAAATACCATGTTCAGGATCCCCAAAGGCACAGTTTCAACTGTTTAAGGCCCAGAAATCACAGTCTTTCCTTGTCACATCACAGCTATTTATTTCTGGTAGTACTTTTTGTGGTTGTTAAACTTTTCTAAATAACTCTGTCTTTCTTCACTTTAGATTAAACATTTGTTTTGGAGATCTGATGTTATCTTGCCTTCCTCCACTGCCTGAATGAATAAGAAGGGATTTGGGATTTTGTTTTGTTTTATTTTTTTGACAAAATCATTAATTTCATTTTGGTGTTCACTACCCTGTGCAGAATGATTTCTCATTCTTAAAGAAATCATTAAAAATGTCTACCTTTTGAATTAATGATATTGTTTGAGAATTCCTTTATTGCTTACTTTATAGCTCTTAAAGATTCTAAAATAATATGTAACTGTAATTCAAAAGATCAGGAACAGAATAATCACTTTTAGGTATGACACACTTGAGAGCATGTTCGTCCTCACAAAGAAATTGAAAAACATATAATTTGCAAAGTACTTTGTTATTGTGATGCTGTGTCAAAGCAAAAGGTTAATTACAATGTCTTTTAGTCCTGCTTTTAAAAAGCAATTTGTAGGAATTTGTTATGTAAATACATTCAGTTTGGCACGGTCTACAAGATGATTTTTAATAAAGTATCTTGAAAGATTTTGTTTCTGAAAAAGTACTTTTAAATTTTCATTTGTGTAAAACTTCGAAGTTTTGCACAAAGGTACCTTTCAGATTGAAAATGGAAACATTAAGAATATTTAAATAATAGTAATAATATGGTACTCTTGAAGAACTGAATCTAATCTATCCAGAGAAATACTTTCATAAATAATCTTTTTCTGTTTTCTTCTTTCTTTCTTTCTTTCTTCTTTTGCTTTTTTTCTTCCTCCTTTTTCTTTTATGGTATTGGGGATTAAAGCCAATGGCACTGTACTGCTGCGCTATGTCCCCAGCCCTTTCTCATGTTTTATATTCAGGCAGGGTCACTAAGGTGCTTGGAGTCTCATTAAATTGCTGAAGCTGTCCTTGAACTTGCAGTTTTCTGCCTTTGCCTCCCAAGTCGCTGAGCTCACAGGTGTGTGCCACCTCAGCTGGCAACAAAGAACTTTTAAGTAGGAGAAGAAAACCAGTGAGAAGAAATGGAGCTGAAGTTATTAGCTGATAGAAAATTATGTTTAAATTTTACGTGGGAGATGAATTTTTAAAGTCACTGCAAAGCTTAGCCCAAGGAATTCCACCCTAATCTTGCGGGGGCAGTGTGCTCCTTCTGTCTTGCTATAGCAGTAAATGAAGGTCAGGACACCAAGATCTGAAAGCAACACTGTATTAGTGGCACCACAGCCCAGAGGGATAGTTCCCAAGTCTGAGACCCAAGCACAGCAGGGCTTTACTTTTATACATAAAAGAGTTGGGTACATCAAGGTGAGGTTGTTGGTGCAATTTTATTGGAGGGCTACAAGCTTGTCATCAGTCTGGGGACTTTTAGACTTTTAGCTCTTACAGCTTAGGGGCTTTTACTACACAAAGCCTCCAGGGGGAGTTCTCTGCCCCCAGCCACTCTGTTATCTTGTTACAGGTTCCTGACAGCCACTGCAAGCCTCCAAGGTTAAAAGTCAGTAAGCAGAAGCAGCGCTGCTGAGTGTCCATTCAAAACCACAGCCTGTCAGCGCTCAAGCTGCTGAAGTTTCCATTCTGTTCTACCACGTTGCAAAGCTTGCTGAAGTTTGCTTTTTGCCCTACCACACTATCTACCATGTGCAATACTGAGTTCTGGCCATCTCTTCACCTGGGAAACGTAGGCAAAGTGGGGGTAGTTCAGAGAGAAGTAACTGATACGGCAAAAGACCTAGAAAACTTCATCCCCGGAGAGAGATGCATCAAAGGGCCCGTAGCTGCTAGGCCAAATTGGGAAGGCCGGTTGAGCAGCCACTGAGCGGATATCAGGGTCACAGGGAGTGGTAGCAGGATGAAGTGACAATAAAGTACAGTAGAACCAGCCTCCTTAGCTCTTGCTAAGGATAAGGAGAGGACCAGACTGCGCAATTAAAACTGGGTACAGAAATTAACAAGCAGGTGCTAAGGTAAGAAGGTAAGGTAAGGTAAGGAAAGGTAAGGTAAGGTAAGGTAAGAGGTAAGGTAAGGTAAGGTA
>PVKS010002375.1:0-103573 GCA_004027875.1 Aplodontia rufa | reverse complement strand
TCCAGTTCAAGAGGCCTTGTAAAGGACAGACATCTGTCTATGTTCCCCACCTGGGTGGGACATCGCTTCCTCATTGGCACAAGCTATTGGTAACTGGTCCCGGCTGTGGGGACCAGTAAGCTAGGTTCCATAAGCCATGCTATGCTTCATTTTGTGTGTGATCTTTTCAACTAAAAGCAAAGATGAACAAAGCTATCATGACATTTTAATATGTATTTTTTTCAAATTTTGTTTCATTTATAAAAGTATTTGAGGTAATTCCATTCTCAGCTCAAATATGTTAACGGCCTAAACTATTAAAATAAGTGAATACAAGAGAAAAAATGTAAACAATTCTGTGATTTCAAACTGCAGATAAAAACATTCTTTTTAAAAAAAATTTTAAGAGAGAGGGACAGTGAGAAAGAGAGAGAGAGAGAATCAGTTTTATTTAGCTTTTCATGTGGCTTTTGTTGCTCTGAGACTTTGTTGGGTACTTGGTACTGGGATATGAACCCGCATACTCACACGTACCAGGCAAGTGCCATAACTGCTGAGCCACCGCTCCAATCTCCCAGATAAAACCATTCTAATTAAAAAAAATTTAGAAGAAAGAAATAGCACCCCCCTCTTTGACAATACTGTTCAGATTAGCCTCTCTGGTTTAGAAAAACAGACACTCAAATATTTATAATGGATGATGGTATAGGTGAGTTGAAGTCTGGATCCTGTGTCTACAAAGGTTAGGAACTTCTCCTAGAAGGAGAGAAGCGAGAATGGGCTCTAAACTGCCCCCTTTTCCTTCTTTTACTCTTCAAGACATGAAGTACAGGTTAAACAAAGGCCACATATTGTTAGATTAAAATATTTACTCTGGGCTTCTGTTTTTACCACCCCAAATTCTAAGAACATGCCTATAAATAAATAAATGAGTAGAAGATCATCACACCCTTCAAGATGGTCACTAGGGAAATATTGGGGGAGCATTGAAGTCTTGCCTGGATTCTTCCAGTACGTTCAGCTCCCAGCTCTGATGATCACACTGCAGAACGGCTACCATTTCTCTATAGAACACAGGGTCAGGAGGGAAGAGGAGAGAGAAGGAACTTGGTTTAGCTGAGAAGAAGCATAAGAGGACCCATCAGGGCAACCAATGCTGTACCTGAGCTCACAGGGAGCAAGGTGCAACTTGGGAGTGCTTCCTGTGGGCAGATGGAATCTCTGTTTTGTAACCCAGTACCGAATATGCCAACACCATATTTGATTGATAGATGAATAGATATTAAATTATATACGTAGATACATACCTTTGTTTGTTGAATGAATGAAACTGGGAGAATGTGGTTCTGAGAAGATTTCAGAGTATAGTTCTTAGCCTGATGCTGAGTAGGATTCCTGAGGTCACAGACTGGTCCAGACTTTATGGACTCCAACATGAAGGATAAGAGTGATAGCTAATTTTACAAGTCAATACCCAGATGCACGATCAAACGCAGCCAAAAGGGGTCAATCTAGATGTCAGTATGGGGATATCTTTAAAATGAGATTAACGTGTAAATTAGTGGACTTTGAGTATAAGCAGATCAACCTCCAAACTGTGGGTGGGCCTCACCAATCAGTTAAAGGCCTTAAGAGAAAAATACTGAGGTTGTCTGAGGAAGATGCAGTCTTTGCATCCAGTCTTTGGATTCAAGTGACAATATCAACTGTCTTCTGGGACTCCAGCTTGCTGTCCTGCCCTACAAATTTTGTTGCCATGATTGCATGAGCAAATTCCTTAAAGAAATCTCTTTCTCTATATTTAAATATTCTGCTAGTTTTGTCTCTCAGGGATAAACTTGAATAATATAAGGACTGTGTGGCCAATGACCAATAAGCTGTGACCCAAGCATGTAACCTTACACATAAGGCCCAACTGTCCAAGCCATAGAAAGGCAAGTTTCATGTCTTGCTCCTTGTTTTCTTCCTTATTTCTACTTTCTCAGGATTGAGTGGATTCTTAGTTTCTATAGGTTCTTCAGTTAGTTCAAGCAGAGGCACAGCTTGAATTTAATGTTTTTATTAAATTTAATATTTTTATTTTGAGATAATTATAGATTGGCATATAGTAGTAAGAGAACTATAATACTGTACAAAAATTCTTTATACACTTGACCCAGTTATCTGCATGCTGACACCTTAAAATTTAAAAGAATTATCTTTCTTTTAATTGGCATATCATAATGTATAAAGTTCACAAAGTACAATGTGACATGCACATATACATACATGCACTATGTGGAGTGAGTAAATAAAGCTACTTATCCATTGCTGTTATCCATTTCAAATTCTATATGGATACACTTTAGTTAGAAAAAGAGCCAGAGCTGTGTCAAAGGAAAAGAGAATTCAGTCTTGGTAGTATGTGATTGACGGCTAGTGATAAAGAGCCATAAATCCAGCAATAGAAGTTAGAACTTTGCCACCAGTCACTAGGGACTTAGCAACATATTCTGAACTGAGTTATTTTAGGTTAGTTTGTACTTTTTCAGTTTCTCAAGCAATGTAGATCCTGGGACATGCACACGTTCAGAGAAGACTGTCACCAAAATGCTGTAAACAAGAGAAAGAGTGTAGTGCTTGTTCCCTTCTTGATGTTATAGCTGGGCTAATTCTTGAGGAATTTTGGGGTGACTAAAATGAGAAACCTAACTAGCTTGGAAAGAAAATCTGTTAGCACTAAAAATTTAAAGATAAAGATGGAAGAATAAATTTGTGACCCTCATAACTGTTTTCTGCCTGAGTAATACCACACAATTGTTGAATTTGCTGAGTGTGAGAAAAAGTGTTGTGAAAAGACCTATTAAAAGAATGCTGTATCTATCTGATTTCTCTAAAGTGAGCATATAACTGTGAAAATAAGCTCTAAATCCAAATGCAAATTAGTAATAGGGAGAGTCTTAGAGTTGAAGCAATGCTTGGATTAAAAATGGAAAGTTATAGATAGGCAATCCCAGTCATTTTATGACATGTGCTTTATTTTATAATGTTGGATTAAGCAAAGTGTGGCCCGTTACCTCTCCAAACAGAAGACAGTAGATAGAATGCTGAAGGCGCTGACTGCTGATGTGTGAGCAGTACCCAATTTGCTTGCGCCTGGCTGGTGTAGAATCTGGAACTTGAAATCTGCTTCTGTTGGCCATGGCCTGGAAATGTCGCCAGTAGTAGAGGGAGAATGGGATTTGGTGGTTTGAAGAGTGGCATAGCTAGAAGACCCGAGGAGATAGGCAGGGGCACCATTATAGCTGACCACTGGTGGTGTCCTCTTTGGGGACTGGAATGGGGGACTCTGGGGTGGATGTGGGCTTGCCTTCCCTGGTGGTCCTGTAATGAAGAGCTTGGTCCTTCTCTAACTGATGGCTGTTCTCTGAGACAGGATATAGTCCTTCTGTCCCTGAGGTTTGATGAATTTCTTTGCAGACCACCAGGACACATTCTGTTGCCTGGGATGGTTTTGGTACAGGATTGCATTTAAATCACCTGTACTTGGGCTTGAGCTTTGTTATGACACCAGCACCCTCACCTTCTCTCAGAGCCATGCTCCCAGTTTTCTGAAGGCTGAAGGAAGTTCTGCACATCCAAACAGGAGAGCATAGTCGATGGGTCACTGAGCACAGCAAGGCTACAATAAAGAAGACCCATAAACAAAATTGTGTTATATCTGAAATTTTTGTAAAATAAGTAGATTTTAGCTGCCTGTCACAGAAAAGTAACTACATAGCGTGATATACATGTTAATTTGCTGCACTACAGTAACCATTTTATTATCTGTGTCCTATGACATAATGTTGTAAACCTCAAATATACATAATACAGCTTATTTTTTTAAAAAAACAACCAGAAGATACCGTGGTTACATTTTGGTGGTGGTAGGTTTATGTCATCATAACCTGAACACCTCAAGAACTTAAGAGAAAGTTTGAGGGTTCTCTTTGGAGGTCCTGGCAGAGGCTTGTCCTTAATTCACTGCCAAGAATCATTTCTCCTTCTCATTTCTTATCTAGCATGTCAGAAACGTCTATTACACGGAGAAAGAGCTGGTCTGCCAAATATTGTTGAATTGAAATACATCTCTGGATAGCAGAAATCCTAATAGAACCTACCATCCTATAACCTTATTTGCTATGATTAATTAAGACTACTAAAATTTTACTTTGTAGGCTTTCCTCTGAAAGTAGTAGGAAATCTGAGAACATTTTTTTTCATTAAAACAGAATAATTTGTTAATTGACACATGAAAATTGTATTTAGGGCACAAACATGATGTTTTGAAATATGCATACTGTGTAGAATGACTAAAGTGAGCTAATTAACATACCTGTTACCTTTTGTACTTATTATTCTTATTTTTGGCGAGAACACTTAAAATCTACTTTTGAAGTAATTTTCAAGAATACGATTTGTTATTATTAACTGTAGTCACCATGTTGTACCATGGATCTCTGGAATTCATTCCTCCTATCTAATTAGAATAATTGCTGAGAAATGAGACATGATCCTAAAGATAAACCAAATTTTAAAAGTTCATTATATCCCATAAGGCCAAGAGTTTTTATTATAATGGCCCAGCTTCTTGGTGACATATCATATGAATGCAACAGTGACACATTTTTTTTTTAATTTTATCATCAAAATGCATATAGCTAAACCTAGGAGAGCAGCTTGCCCCCATGGGCACAAATGGGAGATCCAACAAGACAGAAAGTTCTGGTGCTGGAGGAGGTCTGAGGTGTTTCCTTGGTGGTCTTCCTGCGTTTGCTCATTTCTTTTGTTAAATACAGAAACAGAGACTGTGATTAGCTTTATGCAATTTCTTATTCAAAGGTGACTTCATATGGTGTAGGAAATATTTATTTTTATTTTTTTTTTTATTTTTCAATGCTGGGAATCAAACCCAGAGCGTCGTGCATGCTAGACGAATGCTGTCTCACTGAACTACATCTCCCGCCCAGCCCACATTTTTATTTTAATTTTGGAAAGAATCATAACTGAAATGTGACAGTAAAGAAGTCAAGGCAATGGTTTGAACAAAAAGTCTAAGATGTTGATTTCCATCACTGGGAAGGAGGGTGGTTTCTATCTAGAGTCTTAGTTTGGTGGCCTTGGAAAACCACAAAAATAAGAAGACTAAGTTAAAGACATTTTAATGAGACATCTCAGAACAGTGGTTTCAGATTGTTGCAATCTTGCTTCAGATGCATAAGAAGTTTAAATCATGATATGAAGTTCATCATATGATAAATAATGTGTAATCTGAAAATACCCACTTTCTGTCGGTGGACACATATTTGGTAGTTTTCTTGAATATAATTGTGAAGCAACAACTACACGCACAATTGTCGCCAAGGAGTGGCTCACTCTATGCAGAGTGGTGCTGCTCTCAGCATGTTGGCCACACTTCCTTGACGCTGGTGATGTGGATGTCGGGTTCATGTCCTCTCGGAGTTGAAGAATGAAACTGAGGGACACCGAGGCAAGCTTAGAAGATGGATTTTATTTTATAGAACGTACAGCATAGGGAAAAGAGCAGGCTTCCCCCAGTGTGGGGTTAAGGGGACAGAGCCGATGAGGCAGTGAGGTTCGCCCCTTTTCTATGACGTCCTCTCCTCGATTGGTCACTGCTTCCCTGCCCCTGTACCTAGGACACAGGCACGGGGAATTCTGGTCTAGCTTTTGATTCATGCCTAAGGTGCCAATAGAAAGAATATGGTTCCTTCCTTAGCAGCAGGGAGTGTCTGCATCTGGGCCTATCTTGTCAGACCCTTATTAACATTGGGGGATGTCTTTGCCCTCTCAGAAAAGATGAACATCAGTTAATTTTCTCCTCTTCGACCCATATTGTTCTGCCTACACTGACTGCCTAACTTTTTCTGCCTCAATATGGTCGTCATCCAAGGCTTGTGGACATCCCCTGTGTTAGGCCATGTCCCCATGGTGAATCCTCGCGGACATTGTCTTATGAAGCAGTCCAAAGTATCATCACCTAAAACTGTTAAAGTGACAAAGTTCTAAGGGAGGAAGGAATGTTGTATTTCTTCAGTCCTCACTATACCTGGGCCATGCTGAGTCTCTGTGCTTCATTTTGGATCTGGACTGGAGCATTACTTATCTTGCTAAGAGTCTTACCAAGGCTCTTCTAAACGTATCCCTTTCATTTTCTCCTTGAAAACCACTTTGTCTTAGAGAATCACTATCTAACTCTACAGGAACAAAAAAAACCCAATCACACTTCCCTTTCAGCCCTCCCCTGTTTTCCAGGTGGCAAACCAATTCCTGCAGTTAAACCCTTGTGTGTCGCCCAGCATCAGCACTTTTTCCTGCACACCTTCAGGGCTGGCCAGGACCATTCATGAGGCATACAGAAAGCTGTCTCTACCATAAAGACAGAACCTTTAAGCTGTGAAGAGCTCATACGCCTAAAATTGTTTCCATTTACACCTGGAAGTTCAGACCTTCTCCCCGCACTCTAAGCAACTCCCTGAAACCTCCGAAAGTGGATAACGAAAGACAAGAAAATGGTGAATCAGTTCACCAGACATCCCAAAGACCACAAGGTGTGGCATTCCTGAAGCTTCTGCATGACAGAGGCTCCGCACTTGTGAAACTGCTGAAGTATTTGTGGTCCACATCAGAGCTGGGAAAGTTTCTTTCTCTTTCGCCCAGATACTCTGTTTTAAGTTGATCAAAAGTGAGGAAAGAAACTAATCCCCTTGAGTTCTCCATAAATTGGCCTGGAGAAGTTGGGGACCCGAGAACTGACAGACACCCAGTTGCCTTCCTTTTATATCTTTAGAATTTAGACTTGAGAAAATGATTTAACTCATCAGAAGGTTATGCCAGCTAATAACATATTTCTGTTCTTGATAGAATTTCTTCTATGTCTTTATTATTGAATCTGTCAGGAAATGCTAGAAATATATTGTATTCTTTTCCTTCCTTAGAGAGAAAAATTGTGTCTGTCTGGTATATATCACTTTAGTGACAAAGCCATGTCACAACTAAAAGTTGCATGTATGGACAAAAAAACTTCCATTATGATCACTGTCTTAGAAGAAGTTCTTGCTGATTAAAAAACTCTCAGAACTCACTAGGCAATGTTAAAGTAGAGGTCTTTTAAAAAGTAATCTAATTTGTTTTACTAGTTTCTTTGCCCACCACACTTTCTGCTAAGGAAAAAATGAACTGAAAGTGTAAGGAGGAAAATGTTAGTATTTTGAGGAACAAAAAATATTTTATTTTGGAGAATCAGTTCATTGATTAACTTAGCAACTTATCCATTTAGGAAGTGGAACTTCCTGGGGTAAAATTGCCCTTAGGAAGGATGTGAGAGAAATTGCAGATTTTAGAATGTTCTTACAGATGTGCAGATGTCAGATTTATTGAATAATCTCTTATTAACATTTTTTTAGAAATATAATAGACCCTTGACATGGTAGACTTTAACATGCAACATTTGGATCACTCATAAATAAGCAACCCAAAAGATTAAAAAAATGTGTGATTTTCTGAGACACTGTTAAGATGCATGAAAAAGTTCTTAGTTATATGTGTAGACTTGCAGGCTAATTAATTAGAAGCAAAGGATCAAAGGAGAGCTCTCCCAACCCCCACCTGCAGATGCGGTGCTTTGACTGTGAGTGGAGGGGTAGCCCCATGGTCCTGGGGGATAACATGCAGCAGGAGTGTGCGGTGTGGCTGGTGCTGGTACCTCAGGACCCACGCTGCCTGCAGCCTGAAGTTTTGATGCAGAGCAATTGGCTGATATTTCTGGAGGAGCTTAAAGAAGCTGGTGCTGGGAGAGTTGAGAGAAGCTGGAAGCTGGGTTGGAATTTACATCCACAACTAGAGCGTGTCTAGAAGCCTTTCCATCCTGCCAGTGTCTCCCATTGACATAACTTAGCTTGAATCCAGCTGGCAAGGGAATCTAAGCTATTTAGTTTCCAGAGTTCCAGAATTAGCATCCTAGAGCATAATATAGAAGAGAAGATTAGAAGCAAGAGACAGCTGGTAATCCATACAGTAGCCCCATCCCATCTTCAGGAATGTTGGAGAAGATGCCCAAAGTCACAGCTGGGAAGTAAAGAGTTGGGATTCTTGGGTCGATATATGGGATGAAAAAAACTCATTCTTTTTTCCTTACATCAAGCTGCTTCCAATGAATAGGTGCTTTGCTTTTATTAAACAAAACAATGAGGGGCTTGCGTGGTGGCCCCTCCACTCCAGTGATTGAAGTGCTTCCTTGCCTGGCATGTGCAAGGACCCAGGTTCAAACCCCAACACCACATACAGAAGTAAGTGTCAGAGAAACAAAAAAGACTTCAGATGAATAAATAAAACTTCTTTTTATCTGTAAAAAAATAATAGAAAGAAAGAGAAACAACAAAAAACACAGTACAACTCCATGGTGAACCAAATGAACACTAATAGTACATGTGCTTCATTGCTGGGATCAAATGAGGAGAAAAATTTCCCTGGGCACCACATAACATATACTACTGAAAGAACTGTGGTTGTCTTTATTTCTTTTTCAAATTTGGAATCATATTTTACGAATGTAAGAGAAATATGTGCTTGCTGGTAAAAATAAGAAAAAACAGAAAAATTTAAAGAAGAAAATAGAAATCCCCTAATAGTATGGTGCATCAGCCAGGGTTAGACTATTAATTTTTATTAACTATCATTTAATATCACAAAATAAAGAAATCACTGTATTCGTATTTTTTTAAGCTTGATCACTGCTAAAGAAATTATTTATATAGTCTTATAATTCTAAAGCCGGAAGGAGCCTCATTTTATATATGCAAACTGAGACCTAGTATGTGGCAATACTAGGAAGGGAACTCTGGTATTTGAACTCTAAAATTCACCTCCATCCCACCTCCAGTTTACCTGCCATTGTTTTGTTGCTGAAAGAAACTTTTGAGGGCTGGGGTGGTGGCTCAGTGGTTGGAGCGCTTGCCTGGCATGCACAAGGATCCAGGTTTGAACCCTAGCACCACATACACAACTGGGTGTCAGAAAAACAAAGGCCATGTGAAAAATATAAATAAAGTTCATTCTTTCTCTCTCACTCTTTCCCTCCCTCCCTTAAAAAAGAAAAGTTTGCTTTTTCTATAAAATGAATATACAATTTTTAAGTTATAGTCTTAAATGATACAAAATTTCATTTTTCTTTTTTCCCCAAATTTTTTCAGTTTTTTTGGAGATGGAGAACAAAAGAGTTGGTCAGTTATTGTAGAATCCAGATTGAACTGCTTTACAGTTTTCTAAATGTAAAACAGACGAGACCTCATGATATAGCACAATTTCTAAGCCAACAATTAGTACAATGGCACACATCTGTAATCCCAGAGACGTGGGAGGCTGAGGCAGGAGGATTGCAAGTTCAAAGTCAGCTTCAGAAATTTAGTGAGGCCCTAAGCAGCTTAGCAAGACTCAGTCTCAAAATAAAATATAAAATGGGCTAGGGAAGTGGCACAGTAAGTACCTTTGTGTTCAGTCCTCCATATAAAAATAAAAAAGTTCATTATGAAGTTAAATGAATTCCAGCATATAATTAATGTAACTAGCAATAATTAATGTAACTAAAGTAGACCTTTCTTTTTTGGGGGAATGAAAAATACTTTTAGTTGTACTATTGTTTGAGAAGAACAAATTTAAAACATCTGGATTCTGCTTTCTTGGCTTATGATCCTAGTTTATTAAGTTTCTTTTTTTCTCCCTTGTAGTTGGAAAGATAGTGATTCGAATAAAATAAAATATTAATGTGACACTTTCTTCCTTTTAGATCCTTACTAACAGAAAAGTTGCTGAATTATTCAACAAATTTAAATGTTTAGGATTCAGTAAAATTCAGTTTTGGTCTGCTTGTGTACTTACATTTGTAACTTTTGACATAGCACCCTTTTATGGCTAATATGATGCATATAGTTGATTCACGAGAATTCAAAAATCCATAAGCATTATGAATTAATAAAGAAAAGAATTTTGCACATGAGAAGTATTTCTATTAACTGGATAGGAATTTTGCCTTCATGAATGAAGTATGGCATAGGCTTCCTTCACTCAGAGCCAATTCAGAAGTCTAAGAATTTGAATGCTCTATTCATTTTATCATTTGCTTCCCATTCCTTTTGGGGAAAATTCCTTGAACTATAATCTTAAAAAGTGAGAGATGCCTGGGCATTTCTTCTGAATAGAGTCCTGGTTAACTTCCATTTAGTTGATTTTTAAAGTCTTAATTGGAAACCAACAATAGCTGCTCTCTCCTGGTCAGAGCAACTCTTGCCACTTAGGGCTTATGTGACATCAGCAAGTTAGCTGGCCAGCCTTAGTTTTGTACAATGGGTCACAAAATTGCTTTGATATGGCATTTCTGGGGATTAAATGAAATGATGTACGTAAAGTACTTGGCATAGTGTGTGACCAAAGCCAAACCTCCACTCATCTATACTGAAGAAACTTCCAGGTTTCCAGATACAGCCGCATTCTTCATTCTTAATATAAAATGCACTAGCGAATGCCCAAGGCATGCCAAAAGCTACTCCAGGAGGAGAGGATCAGGACCAATAGCACTAGCATCACCATGATCACCTAGCAATAGAAACCCAGCTCCAGACCTGCAGAATAGGAATCAGCATTTCAACAATACTCAGATGATTCATAAGCACATTAAATTTTGGGAAGCACTATAACACGTGTTTACTCCCAAAGGATTTGATGCTTTTGCTCTTTCTTATGTGATTACCTAATTTAATGGAGCATCATGAGAATCTAAATGAGAGTGTGAAAAGAGAATTATTATTTCTTAGAAAATTAAATTCTTGAGAGACAGGAAGATGGTGGAAGTGAATTAGGCAGTGAGTCCCAATCTCCTCACAACATAGAAAGAAGACAATAAGGGAAAAGTATAATTGAGAGGACCTTGCACTGGATTTAGTAAACAGAGGAAACATTGCCCACCATTCATAACTTGGGGCAGTTGGAAGTAGAGTTCAGGAGAGTCACATGAGACCCTTCACTGCAGTACTCCAGAGAGCAGCATTGGGCAGGGAATATGTCTGTACCACAGATCACCAGTAGAATACTCACAACCAGAGTTCCTGTACTTACAGACAATCACCATTCGCCACTGTGAAAAGGATCCTGTAGAGGGGAGCAGGGACACAGTGACCTACAGCAATCATAGGGACACTCAGTCTGCATCCTGAACTACTGCACACAAACAACAACACTGCAACTTCTGAGCAGTCAGCTGTAGGCCTATGGGCTGACAAACCAGAAGCTGCTAGTAGGAGGTTCATAGCAACGAGGGAATTGGCTCCCGTGCCCCTGCAAGTTGGGAGAGATCCACAGCCAAAGACTGACAGACATCTACTAAATGTCCAACCCCAGTGAAATCCAAAGGAAGATTCAACAATAATTTTCTTCACCTTGACATGATTTGTTATAAACTACTCTGATGTCAACTCTAATCATATAATTAACTTGAAAGATAATCGTTAACCCAATAGCCAACCTGTACCTTCAACTCAACTCATTTAATGTATTTCATCTAAAGGTTTAAAGATTAATTATAATCAATCTTCCTAACTTTGTTTTCCAAAACACACATTACCTACGACCCCGAGGCAAATTCAAGAGAAACTGAGAGGAAAGCCTGGAGCCAGTGTAGCCTGAGGACAGTTAAACCAGAGATAATTGGATTGGGGAGTGAAGCAGCTGCCTGAGGGCAAACCCCTCCGTTTCTCCTCCCAACTAGCAAGGCACCAGACTCTGGGACAACATTCTAAGACAATTGGCTAGACTTTACTGGTGATCAGCAAGCTTGCTTCAAGTCCATCCATCAGAGTTTAAATTTATTTTCTTTTAAAGTGTGTGTGTTTGTTTGTAGTAAGTGTCACTGTGGAACTGTTTCTTCTTTCTACTTAGGTATTTCTTACATTTCCCTTGAAAACTTGCTTTACTGTAACTATTAGTACTCGCCACGCTACCTGAGGTCAGGGCTGCAAAGCCCACTAGTAGTCCACTCCTCGGTTACCCACATCTTTCCTATTCTCTGGCAATAGCCACTCTATTCTGCTAATATTCACAGCTCCGCCAACATCATTCCCCTAATTTCTCCCTCTGTCTCTCTCTCCTCTTTCTTTCTTTCCCTTTTTAAAAATTTTTATTTGTTTGTTCTTTTATTTTTATTTTTGGCAATTTGTAATATTCTTAAAGTAACTAAACATATTTTTTATTCATTCTTATGGAGGGGCTGAGTGGAAATCTGATGTGAATACTAAATTTGATAAAGCTTGGTTACTTTTAATCCAGTTATAGATTGATGGTGTATTGATGGTGAATAGTGTTGTAACCTAAGATAGTTATTAATCCTACCATTCCACTCATAAGTGGTAATTAACATGGTAACAGTTTCAGAGGGAACAAAGTAAACAGGTTAATGCTATTTATTGTACCCACTGGCTGCTCATATGGTCTCTTACACCTTATCTTGTGAGGTGTTAGAAAACCCAAAGCCCAATAATTAGCCATATATTGGGAAGCCTGCTGTTTTATATCTTAACTTCTGAAATTACACCCAGCACAAGTTACTGAAGAGATAAAAAGCCCACAACTCAGCAACATCTCCAAAGTAAAATAACCTAAGAGGGCTCACAGGCCCACTTCCCAGCCCTGAAAATGAAGAAAAGGGAAGCAATTCTCCCCCTCAAACTCAGACAAGGAGTCCACAGATAGGGTCCTGGATGAAAACCTAGAGAAAGGTATGAACAATCTGATTATTAAAACGATCAAATCCTTAAGGAAGAAAATAAGCAAACAATTGCAGGAGCTGAGAGATCACTTTGATAAAGAGCTAGACACTCTGAAAAGAGATGTAGCAGAGCTCTTAGAATTGAAAAACATGGTCAACCAAATTAAACGCTCAATGGAAGTATAAATATCAGAGTAAACTCAGTGGAAAATAGAACTTCAGCTCTCAAAGAACGATTATCAGACAATGAAGACAGGCTGAGCAACGTTGAGTGCAAGGAGGATAGACAAGAAAAGATACTTACTGAGCATGATCAGAACTTCCAAGAAGTATGGGACGAGATGAGGAGAAATAACGTGAGATTTATTGGGATAGGAGAGGACGTAAAACAACAAATGAGTGGCATGAAGAACCTTTTCAATGAGATAGCCAAAAAAAATTTCCCCTGTATCAGAATTGATCCAGAAATTCAAATTCAAGATGCTTATAGGACACCAAATAGACCTAACCAAATGAGAAACTCAGAGACACATCAATTACAAATGAATAACAGAGAAATCAAGGAAAGAAATTTAAAAGCAGTAAGAGAAAAAAACCAAATCACATTCAGAGGTAGACCAAAAAGGATCTCTGTGGATTTTTCAGCTCAGACAATAAAGGCTAGAAGAGCATGGAATGATATTTTTCAAATATTGAAAGAAATTAATTTTCAGCCAAAGATACTATACCCTGCAAAACTCTGCTTTAAATGTGATGGGAAAAACACTTTCATGGTAAGAACAAATTAGCATCATACATGAACACAAAACCAGCTCTACAGAGAATATTCAAAGACAAACTTCAATCAGAGGAACAAACTAACAACTTCCAAAGCCAATAAACATATGAAAGTAAATAAAAATATAACTCACTAAAAGATATCCAAGATGTTGCAAAATAAAGCAAAGGTCACAATGCCAGGGACCCAGAATCACATATCTAGTCTAACACTGAACATGAATGGACTCAGTGCCCCAATCAAAAGACACAGATTAGCTGACTGGATCAAAAATATAAAATCCAACAATATGCTGCTTTAGGAGACACATCGCACAGCCCAACATAGAAACAGATCAAAGGTGAAAAGTTTGGCAAAAAAAAAAAAAAGTTGATTTTGACCACAAATTAGTCATTAGGGATAAAGAAGGTCACTATATCATAGTAAAAGGAACAATACATCAAGAAGACATAACAAAAGTTCACATTTATGTCTCCAATTACAACTCTGATAAATATGTGGAAAAAGTACTCAAGATCATTAAACCTCTTATCGATTTCAACACAATAATACTGGAGGACTTTAATACAGTACTATCAACAATAGACACATCATCAAAGCAAAAAATCAATAAAGATATCTCTAACCTAGACAACTTTGTCAATCAATTGGACTTAACAGACATTTACAGACTATTTCATCCCAAATTTGCTGAGTTTACCTTCTTAGCAACACATGGATCTTTCTCCAAAGTAAATCCTAGTCCACAAAAGGTAATCTTAGCAAATAAAAAAAGGTGGTATAATCCCATGTATCCTGTCAGACCACAATGGTATGATCTCAGCAATTCACAGTAAGAATAACAGAAAGTACACAAATACTTGGAGATTGAATAATACCCTCTTTAAGGAAGAAGGGATTAAAGATGAAATGAGAAATCAAGAAATTGTTGGAAACAAGAAATATGACACTATATATAAAACAGATATATACTATCTGTTGGATAGTATGAAAGCATTCTTAAGAGGGAAATTTATAGCACTGAGTGCCTTCATCAAACATCAAGACAGAGACCAAATAAATAAACTTATGCTCCAACTCAAATCCCTACAAAAAGAAGAACAGTCCAATCCCAAATCCAACAGAAGGCAGGAAATAACCAAGATCAGAGCTGAAATCATTGAAATTGAGAACAAGAAAACAATACAAAGAATCAACAAAATAAAGAATTGGTTCTTTGAAAAAAATTGATAAATTTGACGGACCCCTAGCCAAACTCACTGAAATGAAGAATGAAATGAAGCAAGTATACAAAGTCAAGGATGAAAATGGAGATATCACCACTGACTCATCCAAAATCCAGAGGATTATTAGAACTTATTTTGAAAAGCTATACTCTTCCAAGTTCAATAATTGGGAAGAAATGGACAAATACCTAATCACACATGACATTCACAAATTAACATAGAAGGACATTGAAAATCTAAACAAATCAATCTCCGATAGCTAAATTGAAACAGCAATCAAAGGCCTTCCAAAAAAAGAAATGTCCAGGATGTGATGTATTCTCAGCAGAGATCTACCAGACCTTTACAGAAGAATTAACACCTATCCTTAGTAAGCTATTCCATGAAATTGAAAGGGACAGAACCCTCCTTACTACTTTTTATGAGGCAAGTGTAACCCTGATACCAAAACTCAACAAAGACATATTAAGAAAACTTAGCAATTTTAAGAAAACAGAGCAATTTCCCTGATGAACACAGATGCAAAAATTCTTGATAAAATCCTAGCAAACCACATAAAAAAACACATAAAAAAGATAATACATCATGATCAAGTGGGCTTCATTCCACAAATGCAAGGCTATTTCAACATATGCAAATCAATAACTGTAATTCATCACTTAAACAGATTTAAAGACAAAAACCATATGATCATCTCAATTGATGCAGAAAAGGCCTTTGATAAAATTCAACACCCATTTATACTCAAAACTCTGGGGAAGATAGGAATCAAAGGAAGATATTTTAATTTTGTAAGATCCTTTTATGACAAAGCCATAGTCAGCATTATACATAATGGAGACGATTGAAACAATTCCCACTAAATTCAGGAACAAGACAAGGTTGTCCACTCTCACCACTCTTATTCAATTTAGTCTTCAAAACCCTAGCCAGAGGTATCAGACAAGAGAAGGAAATCAAAGGAATTCGAATAGGAAAAGAGGAAGTCAAGTTATCTCTATTTGCCAATGTTATGATCCTATACCTAGCAGACCCAAAAAGCCCACCTATACACAGGCAAAAACACTCAGAAATTTCAAAAATTAATATACACGTATATGCTCATTTCCAGTTATAGCATGGGGGTATTATAGAGGAGGCATGAGAGTAGGGAATGGATGAAGGGGGAGATCCTGGACTAGGATCAGCCTTAACTTTTCTCTGTCAATATCCGTGTATGCATGAATATGTCAACAACTATTCTCTCCAATATGTAAGACTGTGTTGAACAAATAAAAAATGCATTGTGATTTCGTCTTACTCCTGTCAGAATGGCAATTATCAAGAATACAATTAATAATAAATTTTGGATAGGATGTGAGGAAAAGGATACATGCATATGTTGTTCGTAGGTCTGCAAATTAGTACAACCACTCTAGAAATCAGTATGGAGGTTTGTCAAAGAATTAGAAATGGAACCATCATTTGACACAGTTATCCCATTCCTTGTTATATTTTCAAAGGATTTAAAATCAGCATACTATCGTGATGCAGCCACATCAATGTTTATAGCAGGGAATGGAGTGGTGGCTCAGTGGTTAAGGAACTTGCCCGGCATGCACAAGTACACGGGTTCAAACCCCAGCACCCAGGTATTCAACAAAGTGTCAGAGCAATGAAACCCATGTAGAAAACTCAGTAAAAATTGATTCTCACTGTCTTTCTCTCTTTAAAAAAATGTTTATAGCAGCACAATTCACAAAGCCAAGCTAGGGCACCAACATATGTGCCCTTCAACAGATGAATGAATAATGAAAATATGGTATATATTGACAATGGAGTATTATTACTCAGCTATAAAGAAGAATGACTTCTAGGCATTTGCCAGTAAATGAATGGAACTGGAGATTATCATGCTAAATCTGGTAAGCTAGTCCCCAAAAGTGAAATGTTGAGAGTTTTCTCTGAAATGTAGAAGCTAATCCAAAATGTGTGGGGTAATAGAAAAAGAATAGAAGAAAGATCGGTGGAGTAGATAAAAAGGTATGAAGGGAAGGGAGGAAAGACAGGGTAGGGAGACAGTGGAATGAATCTGACCTAATTTCCCTATGTACATATATAACCCCACCATCAAGGACAACTATGAGACACTAATTAAATAAAACTATAAATAAATAGCAGAAAGATCAGTAGGGTAGAGAGAAGTAAACAGGAGGAGGGAAGAGTGGAAGGAAAAGGGAAGTATTGGGGATTGAATCAGAACAAATTATGTTCCAGGCTTTTACATAATTATGCCAAAATGAATCCTATTCTTACATATAACAAAAGAGAACCAATGAAAAGAAGGAGAAAAGTATTAAATTCTTGGAGTAATAAAAATTAAATTCTTGGAGTAGCATGGTCAATAATAATGATGAATGAGTTATTAAAGTTGCTATTGAATTAAGGGGTTTAAGATCACTAAAATTTGGAAAAATGCTAACTATGAAGATTTGCTCTTTGAGTTTTTCTCTTGCATGTTTGAGCTTCTAGATCACTTTAAGGAAGTTTAATAAACCTTTATTCACTGCTGGGACCACTATGAGAAGAGTGAGTGCTCAGCTAAAAAAATAACAAAACAAAACAAAACAAAACCACACTAATCTGATTTTTTAAAAAATCTATAAACCTAAGGAGACATACCTGGCATAATTAGATAAGCCCATGAGATTAGCCTCTCATTTACTTTATTGCATGAAGACTCCTAAAAATGTGAAGATTTTCAACATCCTGGGTGCAAAAATAAGTTATAAATTATAGTGATGGTGTTCAGAACATGGCAAACACCTGATATGCCCTCTGCATGCCCAGCTCTTCAAATATAGTCATTGACCTCCATCCCCTGGGCTGCAAACTAAATCATAACTGATTTGAAAGTTATTGTGAATTTGCTAACTAATCAAAATTCTGAACAGAGATGACCTCATTCAGGATATATACATATGGAAGCTAAGTGGGCTTAGTAATGTGTTTTCCACCAACTATGCTAAGGTTTACACACTAGGAACAGCCAGTGGGGAAGAATATTTATCCGAAGCATCTGTTGAAATCTCAAGGTTTGTCATGTTTGCAAGTTGGTATGGTGAAGGAGTGAGATCTGGAATGCCTTCAGTCTGTATTTAAGTCTGGCCTCTGTCATTTGATTTCTAATCAATGACAGTGGAAAATTGGTACAATCTGTCAGAAAATTGGGAGGGAAAAGGAAGTTGATTTGTTAACTCTCTACAATAAGTCATTAATATTATTTTATTTACATATTTCCCAATATAATTCTCAAAATGTTATAACAATTTCTTTTTTGGTTACTAAATGGTGAAGCAAATTTAAACTAATTTATGTCTAACACTGGAAGCTATGTTCTATTTATGATACAAGCCTGCCTCCAAGTAAGCATTGTGAAGTTCTTATACACATATGTTCTTTAGCATTATAAATAAAATGTCATTACAGTGTCCCTGTTTTAACTGATACCACAATGGCCAAGAACGATGTTAGATGTCCAAGTTCCCTGTAGAACATCCAAATCAAGACGTTACTCACACTGGAGAAATTGTAAGTTAATATTCCCAATATTGTCATTCTGTACATTTTGAGGACGAGGACACAAAGAATGGAGGTAAAAAGACCTTGGGAGAAAGGATTTCTTTGGAGACTTGAAGATATTCAGCTCCCCAGCATTTCTTCTCCCCTCCAGCAATGGCAGAAGAAGATGGCTGCTTCCTCCCTGTAAAGTTGCTGAAAGGAGGACCACTAAGAGAAGCGAGCTTAGGTACTTAATACAGCTCAAGGAAAGACGAGTATCTGCTTTTTACCAAGAAGCCTGTAGTTACAAGACTGGCTAAAGATGCCCCTATCTCATAGTGGGAAGAGAGAGCTTCTGGGTTTCCATTCAGTGAAACAAAATGTTCTCCAGGGACCAAATATGGACAGCCATTCACATACTGGCTTCATTACTATCATTTGAAGAGTAGACTTGCCACTGCTTCTCACTTGTATTCACCAGGTTGTAGGTGATGTTAGAGACCAGTTGATTGAGATTTCTGGATGTCAAATTAGAGACCTAGAAGAAACTCTTGTGGCTCTCCAATGTCTAGCACCTAAACATTGCCTGGCATCTTACAAATATCAAACATTTGAGAAACGTGTTGAATTCAACATAGTCCAAGATCCTCTTATTACAGATGCAGAAAGTGGTATTCAGAGAGTTGCAATGGCTTAACTAAGGTCAGGTAACTAGTTGGGGACAGAATTGAGACTGTCAGATCATGGTGCTCCCGTTACTTTCCACTCTGTTGAAAGGTGCTTTAGAAAACCCACCTGAGAAGGCTAGTTTATATCGTTGTCACAAATTAACTTCAAAATGTGGATTTAACACAACGTTCTATTTCTTACATTTGTTACATGGACAGTGAAGGCTGGGTCAGGGCTCTATTACGGGGGAACCAGGTCATGAGAAGCTCTACCATGCTGTGTCACATTGCTGTGACTTCTGGAGTTGCTGCAGCAGGCAAAGAGAGCAATGGAGAAGGCACATTGTCCTTTCTCTCTCTTGAACTGAGTGCGATGAATGTGATGTTCCACTCTCGGGCCATTGGCTAAAATGTAGTTTCATCTACCTGTAAGGGAGCAAGGAAAATCTTTCAACATGCACATGGCAGAGAGAAGAATTGGATATGACAGACCTAGTGATTGCTGTCACATACAGAAATTAAAACTCAATTTTAACTTTTATTCGCCTATTTATGGAAACTCAGATGGTCTTTTGTCAGTTGTAAGGTCACATAGGGGAATTGCTTGGGTATTGTTGAGCTAAAATATATTTTAAGAAGTTTTGCCATGTATAAATTCATGCCTACTTAGGAAATTGCTGCAAAACAGAATTACAGATGCATATGGAGCAAGCCACAGTGCTGCTTTGTTCAAAGAGAGCCCTGTGGTGAGATATTTTGTTCCAAGTGCCATGTAGGGGTTTTTCAACCAAAAACAGCCCCCAAGTTCCTAATCACTGGAATCTCTTTTAGCAGAAAGATAGCATTACTTTCATAAATACTATACCCTTTCAATGAATGGCTTCTACTAAAAACATTTTATTCCTTTTTTTGAAGGAAGAAACTTCCCCTGTAAAACAAACTTATTGGCTTCAACTACACCGACTGAATGCTATTGTTTTTAAGTCTGAATCGCATGATTGTTGTTTGGAAGGGTCACAAAGACACATGACATAATTAGTGGTGAATGGAAAGAAAATGTGGATAAAATGGAATTGAGGATGGGTTTTTCTCATGCAGTCTCTTTGAATTATAAGCACAGGTCAATATTTTTGTAGCCAGATCTCCTTTGGGCTTAAAACAATTTATGATAAAATAAACAACAGAAATGCATCAAATCATTGTTATAATTCACGAAAAGAAACTTGTCACTACATTAAAAGTATTTAGTTGTTGGTAATATCCTACCCTACTATGTCACACTAAGTACTTGCAGATTTCTCTCCAGGTCCGTTTATCCGACCAGCCATGTCAGCAGCATCTGGGGGTTTTGAGAACAGAATCTCAAAGCCCTCCCTCCAGACCTACTAAATGAGAATCTGCCTTTTAACCAGAGTCCAGGTGATGAGTCCATTTACATTTGAGACACCTAGCTGTACTTGAGGGCGAGGAAAGGAAAATTTGCCCCAAATCACCACGTCCTAACTTGATCAGCAGCATATGTTTGGACACTCTTTTGCAACAGAGCTTGTACTGAAATTCCTGAGAACCTGAATCTTGCTAGTTCTTGATATTGGGCTCTTCAATGTTTCAGGGACAGATGAAGAATATGATATGTCACATTTTATGAATGGGTTTTATGCTTGGGAATTTTGAAACCTGGAAATTGCTCAGAGAGATTGTTTCCACATATGAATGTCTATGCTCGAGTTTAAAGGAAAGGGTAGAGAACGATGGCAGGTGTTGGTCACAGTCCTTCTCAAACTAACTCTCACCATTCACATGTTTGTTGCCATTCCTAGATATTCCAGACACTTGATATGGGATCCTGGAATCTGAATGTAAAATAAACTCAACAATGATTGTGTTGCAAGTAATCCTCAGCAGACGTTGAGTGACAGTATTCAGGGCAAGGCCGAGGAGTTAGACTGAATTCTGTCTTTGCCACTCGTAGCTGTGTGATCTCACTCTTCCATAACTATAAACGGAGATGAAAGTACCCACTCATAGGCTGTTGAAAAGATTAAATGAGGTAATATACAGACCATGATGAAACTTAACAGGGCTTTAATAAATACTAATTCTTAACTCTTCTCTCAGCCTTTTAAGACAAGTAAACATAAATCCATGTCTCTAACAATATATTTGCAGAACTTTTGGCTTTAAAAGTTAATGAAACATTTAAGTTTATTAACATTAACTCTAGCACTATCATAAACTTAAAATATTTTTATATTCATTTAGTAATTATGTATGAGAGTCTGTTCAAATACAAATTACACTAGTAGAAAATTTCCTTCTAGATCTGAATACAGTATATCAGTGATCATAGTATTAAAATCCTTATATTGGAATAATTTTCAATGTAACAACCATTTCTTATCTTTCAAGAAATCCATTGAGGGCTGGAGTGATGGCTTGGCAGTTAGGAGCTTGCTCAGCATGTGCGAGAACTTGGATTCAAACCCCAGGACCCATGTACACAACTAAGCATCAGTGCAACAAAAGCCATGTGAAAAACTCAATAAAAATTAATTCTCTCTCTTTCTGTCTCTCTCTCTCACTGCCCTTTCGTGTTTAAAAGAAAAAGAAATCCATTGACCGTTTAGTAAAATAATATGATGAAGATTGAATTGAGTTGATTTCTAGTGGCAATGGCAGCATATCTGGTATGCCTGGGTTGCATTTTTAAATAAAAATGGTAGTGTGAAATGATTAACTTTCACTACTGTTAAGACTACCAGAGGGGCTGGAGCGGTGGCTCAGTGGTTTCAGCACTTGCCTGGCAAGCATGAGGACCCGGGTTCAAACTCCAGCACCACGTACACAACTGAGTGTTGCAGCAATGAAGGCCATGTGAAAAGCTCAATGAAGTTGTTTCTCTCTTTCTCTGTCTCTCACTGTCCCTTTCTCTTTAAAAAGAAAAAAAAAAAAGACTACCAGAAACTGGTCCGTGTTAAATGTAGCTGAGATTCCTTGCCTACCAGGTTCCAGACATTAATATTAACTTTGATCAGAATTTTCCCCTGCAGGTATATTGAATATTGAGGCTTATAGTGCTCTCAAGGGCCATTGGTATGCACTGAAAATGCTTTTGAGAAGTTTGTTTGGTTTTAAAAATAATATTCAACTTGTTAAAGCTATAAATTCAAAAGTCAATTTCTTCTTTGTGCATTTAAGTTCACCTTAGAAATCTTACTATTCTATTCCTAATTCTATCAAAATTTGACTACCAGGGCTGGTCATGGCTTGGTGGTTATGACGTTTTCCTGGCATCTGCAAGGATGCAGGTTAAAACCCCAGCACCACGTACACAATCAAGTGTCGGAGCAATGAAAGGCACATGAAAAAATGAATAAAATTAATTTTCTTTTTCTCTCTCTCTTACTGTCCCTCTCTTTTTAAAAAAATTTTGAACTACCAATTTAAGCATACTTTCCATAGTGTTTGATCACATTTACAATCTTAATGTCAGCATTTTAGACATATAAGTCAAGTGTATTTGTTTTTCTCTTGTTTCCGACTGGTCTAATCAAATCTGTTAAGGACTTAAGTAGCTTCAATAAATTTTAAAATTTAACTTATAAATATAGCAATTTAAATTCCCCTTAATATTTCTACACTACATATCAATTTAGTAAGATTTTTAATAATAATTACAACTCTCTAAATTGATGACTTTAGTGCAAACTTTAAATTGAAATCAGGGGTTAACTTATCACTGTAAAATTTATTTTATTGTAGTATAATACTTAATATGAACTCTATCCTCTTAAAAATGTTAAGAGTGGGGCTGGAGCAGTGGCTCAGCGGTTTCGGCTCTTGCCTGGCAAGCACAAGGACCCGGGTTCAAACCCCAGCACCACATATACAACTACATGTTGGAGCAATGAAGGCCATGTGAAAAACTAAATAAAGTTGTTTCTCTCTTTCTCTGTCTCTCTCACTGTCCCTCTCTCTTTAAAAAAAAAAATTTTTAAGAGTACAATACAGTATCTAGCACTATAGGCACTATACTGCACAGCAGATCTCTAGAACTTAGTCACCTTGCGAAAACAAAACTTTATACCTGTTGATTAGCAACTTTCATTTCCCCCTTCCCTCAACCCTTGGCCACCACCATTTCATTCTCTGATTCTATGAGTTGCTCTACTTCAAATACTTTATAGAAGCATGATTTTGAAGTAGTATTCTTCCTGTGCCAGGTTTATTTCATTCAAAGTCCTCAAGGCTCATCCATGATGCTTATATTGTTGAATTTCCTTCACTTTTTAAGGCTGAATATTCTTCCATTGTATTATTAGTAATTAATACATTTCCTTCAGTGGATGTTAAGGTTGTTTCCATATCTTGACTTTTATAAATAGTGCTACAGTGAACATGAGCCTGCTGTCTCTTCAAAATCCTAATTTTAATTTTTTCTTTTAAATTTACAGTTTTATTTATCTTAAGATACAAATAAAAATTGTATATATTTATGATGCTTTGAAACAACATGCCGTTTTTAAATATCTATATATTATAGAACAGCAAAATCAAGCTAATTTTACATATATATTACATATTTCTTGTGCTGAGAATACTTAATTACTTTTCTAGCAATTTTCATGTATATAATGTTAATTATGGTATACAGTAGACCTTTAGAATTCACTATTTCTATCTAATTTAAATTTAAAAAAAGAGAGAGGGAGAAAGAGAGCATCAATTTTATTAACTCTTTCTTCTGGTTTTAGTTTTTTCTCACACTTATTTCTGTATGTGGTGCTGGGATGTGCACCTGGGTCCTTGCGCATGCCAGGGAAGTGCTCTACCACTGAGCCACCACTCCAGGCCCTCTAACTGAAATTTTCTATCCTTTGACTAAGAACTTCCCAATCAACTCTGTGCCCCCCACCCCAAGCCTCCTTCCCCCACTTTGGTAGCTACCATTCTATTCTCTGCTTCTATGAGTTCAACTTTTTTAGATTCCACGGATAAGGGAGATCATGTGGTATTTATCTTTCTGTGCGTGGCTTATTTTGTTTAAAACAGGACCTCCAGATTAATCAATACTGTTATAAATGACAGGATTTCCTCTTTTAAAAAGTCTAATAGTATTCTGTTGTGTGTATGTATTACATGCTCCTTATCACTTTGTCCTTTGTTGTACACTTTTATTTGATTCCATATCTTACTTACTGTGAATAATACTACAGTGAACATGGGAATGCAGATACTTCTTCAATAGACTGCTTCCATTTCCTTTTGATATGTAACAGTAGTGGGTGTTTTGTTTTGGATATGAGGTATCCACCAATACCTCCCAGCCATGGTTCCAGGGAGCAGGGAGCTCAGGGTATCACATTGGGAAGCAGAGTCCAGAGAGAAACTCCATGCCAGATACAGAATCTATACCCCAAAGGAACGCCCCTAATGACCCAACTCAGCCACACCCTACCTGCCTTCAGTTGCCAGTTAATGCCCTTATGAGGATTAACTCAATGATTGGGTTAAGTCTTGTGTAACCCAATCATTTCACCTCAGGCTTCCCAAATAGTCACACATGAGCTTTTGGGGGATACCTCGCATTCAAACCATAACTCTTCCCCTCATCCAAGGGCTTCTTATTTTTACTCTTGTTTATTGTTACTGCTTGACAACTTTCCTGGACTGATTCCACAGACCATATTCTTTATCTTGTGAGAACAATGAAGTCTACTCAGCTTAGTGGTCAGGTAACCACTGCATGCAAATTTTATTAAATGTCTTGAGCATCTCCATATTTTCCAAGAGTCTCTGTGCGTGTGTGTGGCGGGGTGGAGTATGTGGCATATTTTAGAATATTCTGACAAACAGTTTACAATACTTTCCGTTTGGCAGAGTATTAATGTTGGCCAGCAGTGAGGGTTTAGGTCAACCTTCAGTATTTCCTTCACATATCCAAAGCCCTTCAAATACATGTGACATTCATTATATATATATATATATATATATATATATATATATGCCTTTCAAACCCATTATGGACATCTAATTCCCATTATTTCCCTTTCAGTATTTTAAAACAGCTTCTTGCTAATTCCAATTATAGCCAATCTCAGGCACCTTCTTGTTGACACTAGTTGATTCCTATTTCCACCAATTGCGCTAGGGACAGGATTATTTGCACAGAGTAAATTCTGAAACAGATCAAATAAAGACAAACAGTGAGAGTGGAACTCAATGGTGATGTTCAAGACAGTAAAGTGGAAACCTTTCTCTGGGGATAACACACTGGTGAGTTCTAAGATCATTTTTTGGTCCTTCAGTGGCTTGAATGTTGTTTGTTTTCATAGCTCTTGTTGTTGCAAGATGATTGACTTCTTTTTACTTCTATTTTTATTTATTTTTAGTTTTATTTATTATTAGTTCTTTTTAGTTTATACATGACAGTAGAATCCATGTTGACATAATTATAAAAGCAAGGACTATAACTTGTTCTAATTCAGTCTCCAGTACTCCACACTATGAAAATCTAATTCTCATTTTTTCCCTTCATTACCCTCTGTCAACTCCACTGTTCTTCTATCCTCCCCAATTAGATTGGCTTTCACATATCAGAAAAAACATTTGACTGACTTCTTTCACTTAGCATGATAGCCTCCAGATCCATCCACTTACCAGCAAATGTCAAAGAGTCATTCTTTATGGCTGAGTAATCCTCCATTGTATATATATACATCAAATCACCACATTTTCTTTATCCATTCATCTGTTGAAGGGCACCTAGGTTGGCTCCATCGCTTAGCTATTATGAATTGTGCTGCTATAGACATTGATGTAGATGTGTCACCATGATTTGCTGATTTTAAATCTTTTGGATATACACCAAGGAGTGGGAAAACTGGGTCAAATGGTGGTTCAATCCTGGGTTTTTGAGGCATCTCCGTACTGCTTTCAGAGTGGTTGTACTAATTTGCAGTCCCACCAACAATGTATGAATGTACCCTTTGCCCCACATCCTTGACAACATTTATTGTTACTTGTATTCTTGATAATCAGCATTCTGATGGGAGTAGGATAAAATCACAATGTAGTTTTAAATTGCATTTCCCTAATTGCTAGAGGTGTTGAACATTTTTTCATGTATTTGTTGACCATTTGTATTTCTTCTTTTGAGAAGTGTCTGTTTAGTTCCTTTGCCCACTTATTGATTGGGTTATTATTATCATTATTATTTTTAGTGTTAAATTTTGAGTTCTTTGTATATCCTGGACATTAATACTCTATACAAGGAGCGGATGGCAAAGATATGCTCCCATTCCGTTGGCTCTTGCTTCATGCTCTTAACTGTTTCCTTCATTTTGAAGAAGCCTTTTAATTTGATGGCGTTCCAATTATTGGTTTTTTGTTTTATTTTTGTTGCTTTAAGAGTCTTGTTAAGGAAGTCAGTATCAGAGCCGACATGTTGGAGTGTTGGGGCTACATTTTCTTCTAGCAGGTGTAGGGTTTATAGCTTGATTCCTTGGTCTTTGATCCACTTTGAGTTGAGTTTTGTACAGGGTGAGAGATAGGGGTTATATTTGGTTCTACTACATATGGATTTCTAGTTTTACCAGCATCATTTGTTAAGAAGGCTATGTTTCTCCAATGTATGGCTTTGGCACTTTTTTTCTAGTATGAGGAAACTATACTTACGTAGGTTTTCCTCTGTGTCTTTTATTCTATCCATTGGTCTTCATGTCTGTGTTGGTGCCAGCCCCACTGTTTTTGTTACTTTAACTCTGTGGTACAATTTGAGGTTCGGTATTGTGATGCCTCCAACTTCACATATCTTGCTAAGGATTGCTTTGGCTATTCTGTATCTATTTTTCCAAATGAATTTCATGACTGCTTTTTCTGTTTCTCTGAAGAAGATCATTGTAATTTTGATGGAAATTCATTGAATCTGTGTAGTGCCTTTGGCAAAATGGCCATTTTGGCAATATTAATCCTACCTATTCAAGAACATGAGTGGTCTTTCTATCTTCTAAGATTTTCTTTGATCTCTTCCTTTAGTATTCTATAGTTCTTATTGTAGAGGTCCTTCACCTCTTTTGTTAGAATGATGATTCCCAAGTATTTTATTTTTTTGAAGCTATAGTGAATAGGATAGTTTTCCTAATTTCTTTTTCTGCATATTCATCTTTGGAGTATAGGAACACAATTGATTTATGAGTATTGATTTTGTATCCTACTACTCTGCTAAATTCCTTTATGAGCTTTAGAAGTCTTCTGCTGGGGTTTTGGGGGGTCTCTAAATGTAGTATCATATCATCAGCAAACTCAGATAAGTTGAGTTCTTCTTTACCTATTCATATCCCTTTAATTTCCTTCTCTTGTCTAATTCCTCTGACTAGAGTTTCCAGGACTATGTTGAGTAGGCGTGGTGAAAGTGGGCATCCTTATCTTCTTCCTGTTTTTAGAGTAAACACTTTCAGTTTTTCTCCATTCAGAATAATGTTGGTCATGGGTTTGTCATATATAGGCTTTACAGTGCTGAGATATGCTATATCTATTCCCAACTTTTCTAGTGTTTTAAACATGAATGGGTGCCAAACAAAACTAAACAAAGATTCTACGGAACTAAAATATACAATTAAAATTTGGACTTAACTATAAAATATTTCAACTATCAAAGACAGAATTCACTTTCTTCTTAGCAATATGTGGAACATTTTCTAAAATAGACCATGTTTTAGATCATAAAGCAAATCTTAGCAAATTTTAAAAATTAGAGATAAGGCTTTGCATTCTATTAGATCATAATGTAATGAAATTAGAAATCAATGATAACATAAAACAGAAACTACTCTAATGCTTGGAGACTAAATAATATACTTTTGAATGATGGATATATAGCAGAAGAAATTAATAGAGAAAAATACTTAGAGGTAAATGAAAATAGTGATACAACATATCAAAATCTGCAAGATAGTACGAAGGAAGTTCTAAGAGGAAAGTTGATAGCACTGAACTCAAACATTCAAAGAATAGAAAACTACCAAATAAATAATCTAACATTATATCTTATGGCCCTAGAAAAAGAACAAACCAACAACTAAAGTCAGTAGAAGAGAGGAAATAATTAAAATAAGAGCCAAATCAATAAAATTGAGACTAAACAAATAATACAAAAGATCAATGAAACAAAGAGTTATTTTTTGAAAAGGTAAATAAAACTGATAAATCCTGGGCCAAACTAATCAAAAGAAAGAGGGAGAAAACCCTCAGATTATCAAAATCCAAGATGAAAAGGGAAATATCACCACAGACACTACTGAAATCCAGAGGTTCATCAGAAACTATTTTGAAAATTTACACTCCAATAAGCTAGAAAATCTCTAAGATCCGATAAATTCCTAAAGATATGTGATCTACCTAAATTGAACCAGGAGGATGCAGAAAACTTAAACAGATCATCAAAAACCTTCCAACGAAGAAAAGCTCAGGATCAGACGAATTCTCAGCCGAGTTCCACCCGACCTTTGTAGAAGACCCAACACCAATCCTCCTAAAATTATGACATGCAATGCAAAATCACGGAACTCTATCAAATTCATTCTATGAGCCCAGTATCACCTGATACTGAAACCAGATATTGACACATCAAAGAAAGAAAATTTCAGACCAATATCCTTGATGAACATAGATGCAAAAATTCTAAATAAAATATTGGCAAACCACATACAAAAACACATTAACTAGATAGTGCACCGTGGTCAAGTGGGTTTCATCTCAGGGATACAAGGTTGATTCAACTTACAGAAATCAATGAATGCAATCCATCACATAAATAGACTTAAAGATAAGAATTGCATGAGTATCTCAATAAATGGATGAAAAGCGTTTGAAAAAGATGGTTGATATCCAAGGCAGCTAGGATCTGGGAATAAGGGACTGGAAACAGCTTGAATTAAAGTGCTGCTCTAGCTCCGTGTTCTAAGATTCAGTCATCTTTAGGTTAGGAATACAGCTCAGTGATTGAGCACTTAGCTTGCACAAGGTCCTGAGTTGGAATTACAGCACCTCCAGAAAAAGAAAGATTTGGTCATTTTATTTGAATTAATGTTCCTCAGAATTCTTCAAGTTTCTGGTTAATTTCCAGATTTCTGAAAGTGCTGGTTTTTATAATTTTAATTTGTTGATTGATTGTTCCAGTGTTTTCATTGCTTTTTTGGAGGAGCAGAGTTTTGGAAGATCTTATTCCACCATTCTTGATGTGCTTCTCCTCTATTTTTCTTCATTCTGAAAACAGACTTTCAAGTACTGCATAAGACAGATTGATATTCATTTTATTTTATCCTATTGATTCCATCACTATACTATTTTCTGGTTTCTGTTGCTAATGTTGATATTCAAATTTGCCCATTAGGAGCCACTCTTTTGTATTGTGTCACTGGTTGCTTTTTAGAACTTTTTTATTTTTTTAATCTACTTTTCTGTTTTTCCTTGATTTGTTTGTGTATGTGGTGCTGGGGATCAATCTGGGTCTGTGCATGCCAGGCAAGCTCTCTGTCACTAAGCTGCCTCTCCAGCCCATCATCGGATGTTTTTCAAGAGTTCCTGTATTTGGACTTCTGTGGGTTTTGTCTATGTGATTGTGAGTGTATTTTTTAATTTACTTTTCTTGATTTTCATTGCATTTCTTGTGTCAATAGATTGATGTGCTTCTGGTGTCACAGAGAATTTGAAAGTTTTATTTCTTCGTGTCTGCTTCCGGGCCATTCTTTTTCTCCATTTTGTCTGCAGCTCTGGTTAAATGCTTGTCAGGCCTTCTCACATCTCTTAACTTCTCTTCCACATGTTTCTTCTTTTTCTTTTTTTCTTTCTTTCTTTTTTCTTTTTGATAGAGGGGACAGTGAGAGAGAAAGAGAGAAACAATTTGTATTTAGTTTTTTATGTGACTTTCATTTCTCAGACACTTTGTTGTGTTCGTGGTGCTGGGGTTTGAACTTGCGTACTCACGCATGTCAGGCAAGCGCCGTAAGCACCGAGCCGCCCCTCCAGCCCCTCTACATGTTTCTTTACTTTATGTATGAATAAAGAATAAAATCAATGAATTTTCTATATCTGCCTAATCTTTAATTCAACCCATTACTATGTCTCTAATCATATTTTTATTATAAACATTATATCTATCTCTTTCACCATTTTAGTAGACCTATATACTTTTTTATAATTTGTAAATATCTTCAACTTTTTAATAAATTTCAGCATAGTCAACACAGTCATTTTATAACCTGCGTATAGCAATTTTTTTTTAAAGAGAGAAGGACAGTGAGACAGAGAGAGACAGAGAGAATCATTTTTTAATTGATTTTTTCACATGGCCTTCGTTGCTCTGACACTTAGCTATGTATGTGGGTGCTGGGGTTTGAACCAATGTACTTGCGCTTGCCGGGCAAGTGCCGTAATCACTGAGCCACCGCTCCAGCCCTGCATATAGCAATTTTATTGCCTAATGTTGCAGCCCTTCTGTAACTTAGTTTATGTGCCTAGAAAGCTTTGTGTGCTGGACAACATATTTGAACTTCCTTTTAACTATTAGAAAAACTAACACTCGGGGCTGGAGCAGTGGCTCAGTGGTTATGGCGCTTGCCTGGCATGCATGAAGATGCGGGTTTGAACCCAAGCACCATGTACACAAGGAAGTGTAGGAGCAATGAAAGCCACATGATAAACTAGATAAAGTTGATTCTCTCTTTCTCTCTCTCTCACTGTCCCTCTCTTTCTTAAAACAAACAAACGAAAAGCAAAACTAACACTCTGAGTATTTAAGTGCTTTTGTCAGGCACTTGGGAACCAAAATCAAGAGCTGACGTTCCCTAGTTTACCCTGGGGAGTGGAATGCTGTAGTTCTGTGAGAGCTATTTCTTTTTAATTCACCTTGGTCTTGCAGGTGTGGCCTTCTTAGGAGGCAGCTTACTGCAAGGAGGGATTTTGTTTGGTTTGGTTTTGGTTTCTTACTTGTCCACCCTCCTTATCTGTCAGGATGAGACTCATATTTGCAAATGTCCTCAGGATACAACTGGATTTGAGAGCATTTGTCTTTATTATTTATTATTTTCCCTTCATTTTTTGGATCTTGTATTTTTTCTTTCTTCTTACTTTTATGCTTTTAACAAGATTATTTTAACATTTTATCAACATTTTAGTTGTTTTATTTTTAAAATAATCTGAATAACCTGATCAGTCACTAAGAGAAATAAGTATACCATCTGTGCATGGTGGTGCATGCCTGCAATCCCAGTGATTTGGGAGGCTGAGAGAGGAGGACCACAAGTTGGAGTATGGCCTCAGCAACTTATCAAGGCCCGAAGCAACTTAGTGAGACTCTGTCTCAAAATAAAAAGTAAAAAGGACTGGGGATGTGGCTCTGTGGTTAAGCATTCCTGGCTTCAATCCTCTGTACCGAAGAAAGGAAAAAAAAAAAAGAAAGAAAGAAAGATGCCTACCAACTATACATTTTCTCTGCATAATGTCCTGTATCCTGCTGAGAGCTGCCTAGATGATATGCCGATTTCATTAGATGTTCTCTTCACCCCTTCCTCATCAATCCATTTTTGGTTGTGTAGGTAAGGAATGATACTGTCCCCCACGTGTTCTCAATGTACTATTCTGGACTTCTACTCCTTTAATGGTTGAAAAATTTAAAAGGCCTTACGTCTTCCCATTGAAGCTGTCTTTCCAACCCTGCGATATCTATGTGATAGTACTTTCTTATTTATTTTAAAATTTCTGATTCATTTTGTAACCCTCTCACAGGGTGCTGTTATATAATGGTTGTAGGATGTAAGAATTATTTATGAATTTCTTACCAGAAAAATTCCTGTCCAACACATCCTATTATTCTCCTGTCAGTTCATGCTGATGTCCTCCAGAGAAAGTTTTAGATTGGTATCTGGGAAGTATAGTTCCTCTCTTCCTCGTGTTTAAGTTCAAAGACTCCTTGATTTTATCAGTAGATGCACTGCTGAACAGCTCTCAGCCTTTAGGGTGGGCAAGCAAGCCCTCAGCAGGGACTCAATGTGTGGCTATGTTAGGATTCAGAAAACAAAATTCTTTTACTCACTGTATTGCATCAAACTTTCATTTTGTTCTACTTCTCTGACAAAGCTGCTATTTTCATTTTGAAGAAGAGACCAAAACTCTGTATTTCCTTGATCCTCAGCTCTTTACCTAAAACCATCTGTGACAGAGAACCTTTTTTTTTTCTGTCACTCCCATGGATTTCTATGGGAGCAAGAAGAATGTGTGGGGTGCTTTTAATGAGTCTTGTTAAGCTCTCACTCAGGGATTGGACATATGATCTAAGAAGCCAATTATTATAGTCAGGGTAATGCTAGGACACAAACCCAATCGAAGTATTTCAAGAAAAAGGGGGCTTAACTGTAAGAATAAGAATACAGGGCAGTATGATAGGATTCAATTGTTGAAAATACATTCAGGTTCCGAGAGGGAGATTCAGAGAGAGAGAGAGAGAGAGAGAGAGAGATAGAGAGAGAGTGATAGAGAGAGAGAGAGAGAGCAAGAAACCAAGCAGCTATTTGGTGGTCTTTTATAAAACTCTAAGGTCCATTGTCATGTAATTAATAGTTTATATGTCTCTTAGTTAAAATTCAATACAGAGGGAGAGAGAATATGAAGGAGAAATTGATTAGCTCATCGTAAGTTAGGTGTCTGTCAAGATTCACTGTTCTATGACAGAGTGAGGTTACTTGATCAAACAGGGGGATTGGAGTGGTGGCTCAGTGGGTACATGGGTTCAGACCCCAGCACCACGTACACAATGAAGCCTTGAAGCAATGAAAGCCACATGAAAAACAAATTGAAAAATTTCATTCTCTCTTTCTCACTGTCCCGCTCTGTCTTTAGAAAAAAATAAAAAAAGAATTACGGGGCTGGAGAGGTGGTTCAGCCAGTAGAGCACTTGCCTGACATGTGGAAGGACCTGGGTTTGAATCCCAGCACCACATACACAACTAAGTGTTGGAAAAACCAGAAGAAAAATAAATAAAAATTGATTCTCTTTTTCTCACTTAAAAAAAAAGAATTATAGAATGATACTTCACATGATGATATCATATTAGTTTAATGGGTTCATTGGTCTTGATTTTATTAATTTCTCTCCTCTCTCTCATTTTTGATTTCATTGATTTGTTTGGAAATTCATGTCCTTCTGCAATATGTTTGATGAGTTATTTAGAACACTAATCACTACTATAGAAGATAATGAGAAATAGGAATAGTAAATAGGTTAGTAACTCATAAGATATATTAGACATAGAAAAAATTGAATATATTCCTGTTTAACACAGGTTATATGATGTGGAGGAATCATGAGATACCAAATATTTCTGATAGACTAAAGATACAACACATATGAACCCTTGATATTCATGATACTCTACATATAGATGAGGTGTCTAAGACACTCAATAGTCATGAGATCTTTAATCTTCTCTCCATGGTGACACCTATTGTAGCTCCTATGTTCTTTGCCCAAGAAATTCAGATAAAATCTAGTGCTGTTAATCTTGATGATCGGCAAGTCCCCACTGAAGAAACAAATACTTGTGCCTGTCTCTCTTGAATGGAGTAGGTACCAATGTCGGCCCTAGGAACCTTCCATATTTTGTAATGCAAACAAGCCCAGGTAGTAAGAGTATCACCACACTAGTACCTATGGTAAGTGAGTTTGCCTACACACCTTCTTCCCCAAGCTTCTCACTGAGCGCTTTCAATTGATTAAATAAACTGCATGACTTGAGCATCTTAATTTTGACTGTGACCATTTTTGGAACATGAGCTCTGAGCTGGCTTGCCTGACACTGTACTTTTAGGATATTGTTGCATCAAGGTAATCACTCACCTTGACTTTGTTCTTGTGTTTTTGCTTTTGCTGTGTTGCTCAATGTATTGTTCTTAAATATAGCTATAATTTCAGTTTGTAGGAATTACTTTAGGTATGTCCTATAAATTTAGAGTTGTAACATTTTCTTTTTTCTTTTTCTGAGTAATATTAGTAGTTAAAGCTAACATGAGCCTAATTTGGACATTTACTATTCTGTAATTCTTTTTTTTTAAGAGAGAAGGACAGTGAGAGAGAGAGAGAGAGAGAGAGAGAGAGAAATAGAATCAATTTTTATTTAGTTTTTCACATGGCCTTCATTGCTCTCACACTTAGTTGTGTATGTTGGTGCTAGGGTTTGAACCCATGTACTTGTGCATGCTGGGCAAGCACCATAACCATTGAGCCATCACTCTAGCCCCTATTATGTAATTCTTAATAGTCTTATTAAACATTATTTAGAAATATTAGAAATATTTATTAATTCTCACATCAGATAATTTAAACTACAATTTTGGTGTTAATTTTTAATTATATTGAATTATGGTCAGAGGTTTTAGTCTTTTGGAAGTAATGGTCCTTTTTATTTTTAGAGATGGCTGTTTTATGAACATTTTATGTGAACTCAGGAAGAATGCATATTTTCTCTATGTTGAACATTGTATTTGATACATTTTTAATTGCTTGAGATTGATAGTTGAATTTTTCAGATATTTTATAGCATTGATAATATTTTCTTAGCTTGATCTATAAGATTCTGGAATTGATAAGGTAACATCCTCAGTTGCAGCTGATAAATCAACCCTTTTAGCCTGTTCTCTCATTATGGCTTAATATATTCTTTTTTTTAGAAGAGAGACAGAAAAAATAATTTCTATTTTAGTTTTTCATCTGGCTTTTGGTTTTCTGACAGTTGTGTATATCATGCTGGGTTTCAAATCTGAATCTTGGGCATCCCAGGCAAGTGCTCTGCCTCTGAGCCACTGCTCCAGCCCCATGGCTTGATATATGTATACAGATGCATATGAGTTTATGGTGGCTATAATCTTATGTTCAATTATTACTTTTGTTGTCACCTGAATATCTATGCCCTCTCAAAATCCATCTTAAAACTTAGTCTCCAGTGTGACAGTATTAAGAGGTGGGACATTTGGGGAAGTGATTAAGTCACAAGGGCTCCTACCTCTCTAATGGTATTAATGTTTTTATGAAAGAGACCCGAGGGAGGTCCCTTGCTTCCTTCTAGTTAGAAAGGCATATAGAAGTCACTATCTGCGAGGAGCAGGCCCTTCTCAGACACCAAATCTGCTGACATCTTGGTCTTGGACTTTGAACCTCTCTGACTGCAAAGAATATATTTCTGTTTATAGGATAAACATTGACATTTTTATAAAAGCATGAGGAATAACTTATTCAAATTCAATCCCCAGTATTTGCCTCCCTCTCACCCCCTTTCTCTTTCCTCTACTCTACTGATCTGTTTTAAACTCTACCCAGTTTAAGGTATTTTGTTATAGCAGCCTTAATGGGCTATGATATTGTCTTTTATGACTTTTTTGATCTAGTGCTATATTTAGTCAAATATTAAGACAAGACTCCCAATTTCCTTTGGTTCATATTTCCCTAGCCTAACTTTTCCCATCCCTGCTTAATCTTTAGGTTTCTTTTTGTCTTATGTATGCCTCTTGTTGTCTGTGGGACTTTAATTTTTTTCATCCAAGAATATGTATTTGGTGACTACCATGACCTTCTTATAATTGATGTTATAGTCAGACTATTTATTTACCCCTGTAGCTTCCTTAATTGTTTGAATATTCATCTTTCCCCTTAAAGAGAAAATGTTTAACCTGCTCTCATGTTTCGTTGACCTCTTGCTCTAATCCTTTCAATATTAATAGGAGTTTCAGTTTGGTGCATTTACTTGGAAATCTTTGAGTTATTCTTATTTGAGGTCTCTTTTATGTTTAATTGTGGAGAGTTTGAAGCATATTTCTGAAAATATGTCCCCTTCTCCATTTTTATTTTTGTGTGTGTCTTCCTTATCTTTTAGGGTTTTTTTTTTTTTATATACTGGAGATTGAACCCAGAGGTGCTTTAACATTCGGCTACATTCCCAACCTTTTTTATAATTTCAGTCAGGGTCTCACTAAGGTGCTGGGGTTGGCACTGAACTTGATGATCCTTCTGCTTCAGCTTCTCAAGTCACTGGAATTATGGGTATGTGCTACCACACCGAGCATCTTTTAGTTTTTATTTTCTGCTTTCTTTTTATCCTTTCCTCTGAGAGAGGTTTCTAGTCTGGTTTTCTATCTCATTAATTCATTTTGAATCTGGGTCTACATTATTAACTCAATGCTTTTCATTTCAACTGTTGAGTATGGTGTTATTTTAACTATTAGATTTCAGGAACCCACTGGGTTCATTTGGGTCATTTCTCTAATACATGGTTTCTTGTTTCCTTCTGTTGTTGATAGCTCCACTTAAGTCCTCCAACCTGCATTTCGATCTATTTGGATTCCTCACCAGCGTTTCCCAGTCCTGTAAGATGGTGTGCTTTGTTCTGTCTGCCAGTCCTCTTTTGAATGGTTGCATCCCTTGCATGTCTACAAGTGAGCACCTATTCCTGTGAGCACCTATTCCTGTGAGCACCTATTCCTGTGAGCACCTATTCCTGGAGTGATTGATCTCTAATGTCTATTAGGGAATCATCTAAGGCCCGTCCTTGACTTGGTCCTTTCTGGAAAATTTACGGAGAATAAATGGAGTGAGACTTGGGGTAAAAGACCTAGGTACCAAAGAAGTATCCTGATCTTTCTTCTTTTTTTGTTTTTGTTCTTTGTTATTTTTATAGGAAAACTTGATCTTGCACACTTTTAATCCTTTCAGAATAAAATCATTAGAATGAGGAAATTCCCCAGGTCATAACGCATCAATCCTATGGGAACAGAGCAGAGAAAAGAAGAGGAACAAGTGCCCACTGTGGCTGCTTAGTGCATATTGTTTGTTTTTGTGAGCTCTGTAGTCCTTGAGGACGGTCAGGCTGCCCTGAGAATCTCCCAGGAGCGCAGGGACCAGCAATCGGGACAGTTGTTGCAGGCAACAGAGACAGTGAAGTGCAAGACACAATACAGCTCTTCCCTTGATTTTGTTCTTTCCTGCCTGTGGCCTCTGCCTGTTCTCTGCTCCCTTCCTCCACCCTCAGAATGCACGTTGGTTCACGAAGCTTAGAGTATTTGTGTGTGCATTTCTTTTTACCCTTTTGTTTGTTTGTCTTCTTTCATTGGTTGCTAAGGATTGAAATGTCGTGTCCTCTCTGCTTCTGTGGCTTCTGAAGCGTGGATATCTTGCGCTCTAATTTGCCATCTTTGCTGGCCTTGCAGTTATGTGGTGTCCATTCTTTCTCAACCTGCTATTTTCCTTCACCACCTAGCACATAGTTGTGTTGGTGAGTGAACAGACAAGGTCTTCCCCTTCCTATCTCTTCAGGCCCTAATTATTCTCCTCCTCCTCCTCCTTCTTTTTTAAAGAGAGAGAGGGACAGTGTGTGAGAGAGAAAGGGAGAATCAATTTTATTTAGTTTTTCATGTGGCTTTGGTTGCTCCGACATTTTATTATGTACATGGTGGTGCTGGGATTTGAACCTGTGTCCTCGTGCATGCCAGGCAAGCTCTGTAACTGCTGAGCCACTGCTCCAGGCCCCAGGCCTTTATTCTTGAAACCAAGAGTAGGCATTGCTGCACGCAGCACAACGTGTAGCCCTGCCTTCTTCCACCCTGCTCTTCAGCAGGCCTGTCCACTGAGAGAACATGGACAGTTTTCCAAAACATATTTTGCTCCCTAATACCTGTGCAGGAACCACATTGAAATTGGAGGAGCTGCAAACCAGCACTGTGTGAAAACTTCTCTGGCTAAAGAAACAAATCATCACTACAGAAGAAACTTTTCAAACTATAAAAAGATGAATTTCATGCAAAGGTACCTCATATTTGGACAAATCTATGGATCATGAATTAAGTTAATTTTAGATCAAAAAGATACATGCCAGAAATGGTTCCTCCTCTTCTTTCAATCAATAGGATATGATGCTCTCATGTCTTTCAGAGTTAATGCAAGAAAACAGCCTTGCTTTGAGATGCAGAATGGTTTAGTAGGGCAGCCAAAAATGCCAATGTAAAAAATAGAGTCACTGGGTGGTCTTGACCCAGATCTTAGCTCATCCATTTATTGTGTGAGGAATGGATACGTTTTTCCATTTTTCTTCCACTTAGTTTTCTCAACTCTAAACTTAGGGTAAAGATTCATTGTTATAAAAAGTAGATGAGCTTCTGTCTATTGGTCTATTTGTGTTGATTTTCAATGATTGGCGTTTATCTCTCTCTTTTCAAAAAATATATCTCAGGGGTGTTTCAGGGATGTTTCCACAACTTTAGGCTCACAATATCCTTCTCTTGATGACAGCACATAGGAGCTACAATGCCTGGGTGCAATGGGGAAGGCACTTTGTCCAGAGAAGTGCTTGCTGCCTGGAGAAAAACTCCCCCTCTTGCTGTGTAGATATTTTGGGAATTTGCACCTAGGTCAGTGTTTAGATGCATGGCCTCTGTGTGAGACACCAGTGTGCTAGCTTTGGTCACCCATTTTAGCAGGATAGGATGGAAGCATATTTCTTGATCTGTTCTGGATCTCATTTTGATTTTTACGTTAATGACATGTCAACTGGTTTAAGTAGAATTCAGCACTTCCCTGACAGTATTCTGATTTATTTGGAGATAGTTTTCCTGAATTAAAATAAGATAATCAGTCTCTCAAGCAAAAGAGATGATGGCAGTGACAGGAGATGGCAATGCTGGTCAACGGGAGAAGAGAGACAGTGCAATGTGAGTCCCAATGGAAGAATTTCTGGGAAAATTGGAAAGTATCATATTTCCATAAGTGGAAAATAGCTATTGATCATGACATGAGAGATTGACTGACCTATGCTTAAGATAAGGGAAATCTTTCAGAGATGCTTGCTAATCTAAATGGAGGAAGATACAATATTAGAAAATGAGAAATAAGTTATAGTTTCAGTGGTTGTGTTTTCTCCAATGCATTATGTTATTCAGAAATACTAGAAAAATAAAAAGCGTTGAAAATTATTCTTAAAATTGGAATGCAGCTTCTCTAGTTTCCTCTACCGTCTCATGCACACATTATTATTCTTTTTCTTTATGTTTGCAGTTATTGTTTCCTAAACCCCATGCCCACACCAGGTTTACATGAACTTGATATAGGAGTAAGGTGCCTGGCTTTCTTTTTCAAAATAATAAATAGCGATTCCTTCTGAATTTATCTCACTGCTTTTCTAAATATGGTTTCTGATGTCTACTTTTCATGAATAATCTTATTTTGAACTCTGAAGTGTTAACTCCTGTGATAAGCACTGGGTTGTAATGTAGTCAAGAACCACTGATTTAAACATCGTTGTCAAGAAAATGAGTCCTTGGTAAAGTTTGTGTGCAGAGATCTTATGAGAGTGTCCTAATTGCAGTTCTAACCCAGGGCTTATGAGGAGGGGAGCTTGCACTCAGCTGCCGCCTCCAATCACGTGTGTCATTTTGTTTCTCCACCCCAAAGCTATCAGTGTTCGTGGTTTTCACTTTGTAGGTTTCAATTTTTACCACTGGCACAGAAAAGAAGCACCCACCACTATAAAGAAATTTGACGGTGATAACCACTGTTAATACACATCACCTTTACAGCAGGATGGAAGTGAATGAAACTTGTGTTGAATCAATGAGTAATGGATGAAGAAATGAAGAAATGAATGAGAAGTGTTGTAGCTCCACAACAAGAAGCATTTTTCTCATGACTTCCAACATCTTTCTTTCCCATCAGCAACCATGATATCCATTTGCACCAAAAGGCTTATTCTGAATCATTTTGCAGGAGGGAATCAAAGCAGGTGGGGGAAGCTGACCATCTGAATGTAAGTCACTCCTTTGAAGAATCAGATTTTATGGTATGGTGGAAAATTACTTTTGCTCTTAAGATCACAAGGATAATAATATCTATTTGTATGGCTCTCTGGAACATACATTAGAAAGATGTAGCCCTTATGCAATCCTTTCTACAAAATTCCCCAGATATTATGAGGCAACAATTTTGAATGCTATCACATAATGTGAATTGCCTGTAGATTGGTCCCCTTTATTAATTCATCATAGTTCTCATTTAATCCTCATTTTCCCATTTCATGCTTTCCAGCTCTGAAAATTTTTCCAGTAGTGGCCTTCACACATTCTAAGGATATTCAGTTACCTTTTATCCAGTGTTAATATTTCTTCCATACTACATTAAAAACTAGTGATTATTGCAATTCTAATGAACTGATGTGATGTTGGACAGATCAAGTGTGGTCTGATGAAAACAACAAGGACAGAGAAAGGATATAATACTTTCTTGTCTTGGATCTCTTTGTTTTGCTTTCTGAACTTACACAATATAGACTGATAGTTGTATGTGGTTTCTGCATTATCAAGGGTATGGGAATTATACCATTGAGTCAAATTGAAGACAGAAGGTGGCTACATTAATAATGATAAGGAACCTGACATTTTTGCACAGTATGTCTAACCAATACTTTTGGATTATTCCTCCTCCTACAGTACAAACCGGGTGAGATGTTAGCAGCCCACGGTTGAAATGAAGAAGAAAGCATGGAATGAGCAGCAGACAAGATGAATGAATGAAAAAATGAATAATGTATTTCTTTAGAAAAATATGCAAATATACATCTTTTTGCTTTTAATATCTCTGTATTAATTTATACATATACATAGCACAAGCATTTCACATAATTTTGGCACTATGTGCAATACTAATAAGCTATTTCGATTTCTTCAGCCCCTACTATAGTAGCACAATGACATCTAAAATATCTTAGCAATATATTATCACATTTGTACTAGAGCTGCCGGAAATACTCTGTTTTCCATGTTTGTAAACAAAAATAGGAACATTACTACATAACACTGTGGTTGGAAAAATACCTTCTTCTCAATTCCTCCCTTACACTCAGTAAAGGACTTAATCTACCTCAGTATCCAAAATACATTTTCATTGGACAAATATAATTTTCTCTGGGTGCGCTAAATATGTAACCAGAACAAATCAATTTATTGTCTTTTCACAACTAAATCACTTCTGAAAGGCAATGGCATAAGATGGCAGTTGAGATTTGAGATTTGGAGGGTTTTTTCCAGTGTATCTCATTTAGCATACAAATTAAATAATGGTGACCCTGATTCTGTTGCAAATTCATCAATTAATTTCTGGTGCAAGTAATGATACTGGCTTATTCAGGAGGTTTTGAAGATCTTATACTGGGAAGTGACAAGAGATGTGGAAATATAATACTGACTTTTAATGAGAAACTCCACTTTTATTTTAACATGAATTAATATGGGATTAAACTTGTAACAGTTATTTTTTTCTTCCTGATTTGCTAATAGCGGTAAACAAGAGGTCAACTATACACAGAGTTCTATTTAGCTCTACTGAAAGTTCCTGGAAAAGACTGAGATCTTGTTAAGCTTTGAAGCTGGGTGGAAGGCAGCTAATGGACTTATATGGAGTCTTTTAATTACCAGTCTTAAACACATCTATCTTTTACTGCTAGATAGCACCCAAGGGCAAGAGGTAATCTGCTTTATAAACCTCAGAGTGATTTGCTTTATAAATCCTGGTATTTAGGAAAGTGGAAAACTCTCTTTAAAGAGTATTCTCTTCCACTAAGAATTACATTTTTGGCAGTTTGTGAAAAATTTAGTGATGGATTCTTTGTGACCTCCCAATTTATAAATATTAGTGATCAAAGCACATTCAATATTAAGACCAATTCCTTACAGTAGTTAGGGTCTGTCCAAAGGGCAGAATTATCCAAAACTAATCTGAGCATGTAATAGTTCCAGCAAATTGACTCAAGATTTCTTTTTCATTCGAAGCTTATGTTTTCCTGCCCAGCGCAGGTCTTTTCTCCACATCCTTAGTCATCTTTCTATTTGAAAGCCACTTTGTCTTACAGAGGTCATGTAATTTGTGCAGTTTACATTGTATGGATGGTAACACATGTTGCATCAGAATTGATTGAAATAAAAAAATTAAAAATCACATCCATAGCCAAATACAGAAATATTCTAATTCAAAATCTAGAGTTAAAAAGAAACCTCTTGATAGTGACTTCAATTTTTTCAAAGGTAGAAATGGCTCAAGATTAACAAGGAGCACCCTGTATCTGAACTAGGTCAATCGGATTGTGTTTCTCTTGGATACCTTGCTTGCATCACCATGACATCTAGTATCTCAGTCCTGGATGAAGGATGGAGTTCACAAGTTGCAGTGGGAGACTCCATTCCTAGACTGTCTCCCACAGCAATAGTACCAAGAATTACTTTCTTCAGATTCACTATGGACAAATTCACTTAATAATTCTTCACAAATGATATGCTCAGCTCCTGGGAGGATGGGGATCTTTAAATGCATGTTCTATCTTTCCCCCAGGAAATGAAGGCTCAGTAATCACGATGCTATGTTGGTTTCACATTCAAGCGGATGACTCTTGCTCGATGACGTTCAAGGCGATGATCTCAGCACCCTCCTCGCCTATGTTGATGACGGGATCATTCCTGGGCTCCTGGTGACAGATGTAAATGGGGATGTCACCTGCCTCAGCAGCAGCAGCAGCAGCAGCAGCAGCCCGGGCAGCAGAGCGGCGTGGGGGGCGTCTTCCCCAGCGCTGGTTCCATTGGATTTTATATTGCCCCCACTGGCGCTTCACAGTGGTTTGGACCTGGAAGACAAGAGGGTGACTTGTTTTCATGTGATGGTCAGAAGTGACAGGAGCAAAGTTTATGCACATGACTTTGGGAGTTTGTCTGACTTTACAGGAGATTGAATGGCCATTCTGATCTAACAGGCTGAGTGGTATATTAGGTGGTGGTGGCATTGGAGAACTGAGTTACAGAAGTTATCACCAGCAAGGTTATTTGCTATTTTTCTTTAGCTTTTGTATTCAGTGAATGGAAGTTGATTTGGCTGCGTGTGGTGTGTATGTCATATTTAGCGAAGAAAGGTTTAGGAAAATGTAAACTGCCTCCATCCACGATAAGGCAAGATTTTATCTAAATGTACACATTATTGATCATGAAATACATATGCAATCCATCACACAGTTCTAGTTTCTATGATAATGGCTCCATATTGTGAATTTAACCTTATCCAACAATGGCTTGAGATAAGGTCTGCCAGATAAAACTATGGCTAATGGAATGACTATCTTTTAATACCAAGATTTCAATTTCTTTCTGCTGAAGACGTCTAACATATAAATAAATCAAATTTGTTTTAAAAATATGACAAAGTATATATTGAACACAAGAGATGGCGAAAATGCTAGAGTCAGGAAACTCTAAATATGAAAACTAAAATAACCACAACTGAAAACGACAGACAGTAAGTTTGTTTGTTTGTCTGCTTTACACAGAACTGAATTCAATTTAATAGCTAAGTTCATTCTTCCTGTTGCCTCTGAACTTCTTGATTTTCTTTATAACTGAACAAAACTAAAGAAGACATTATTGCAACACTATTGCATATCGAAAATTTCTATTGCTTAGTACATAAAACAAGCTTACATACAAAAATTTTGCCTCAATTTATTAATACATCCTTTGTTGCCAAACTTGAATGTAGTGGCTAACCACATGCAAGGAAGTCTGGGAAAAAATAACGAAATTAATCATGCAAGCGGTCAGTCATGGGAGGGTTTTTTGTCTACTTTACCTTTGTATAAAACTGAAAAAAGATGAAAATAACAGCAAAATCCACTGATTTTATAAAACTATATGTATAATGTAAGGCTGAATGTTTCTCTGGAAAATGTACATGTATTTTTTTCTGTATATAGTAGGGTAACAATCTCTCCTGACAATTTGTTATCAAATTTTACAGATTTTACTTAGGAGGAGGCAAATTCATAGAACTCACTGAAAAGAAAGTGAAGAGGGGATGAAATTTATAACGGGAAAAGTTCATTGTCACACAAGGTTCAAGGTGACAAAGAGCCATCAAAATTATTTGGCAGTCTGATAATTTGGATTACAAGATTTTTCAGACTTCTGAGGTGACCATCCGTGATGATAAGTACTTGGATACAAAGCACTTTATGTCTGTCTTTGAAAGAGACAAAGACAAGAACTTCAAGTGCAAAGGAGTGAGGTGTGTCATATAGCTGGACTTCGTATAGCAAAAGCCATGCAGGGGGAGAAAGAATGGCACGAAGAGCTCTGGCTACCATTTACCAAGTATTTGCCATGTGTCATATCACAAGCACTAGACTGGCTAACTTGTTCAATTGTCACAATGATCCTCTTGGTATGGCACCGCTGTTAGCCTCCCGTTATGGATGGGGTTGCAATTACGCTGTGTGTCCACAGTGAGAGAGCTGGAATGTGGCAGAGCCACCGTCCTAAGTGAAGCTTGGCTGAATTTGGGTTGTACAGTCCTTAAATGTACTGGTCCTTAAGTGCCAGATGTGGAATCTAGAAACCATCAAATGTCCTCTTGAGAAACTGAGAAAGATACTGGTTCAGCGTATTTTTTGAGAATCAATGTTCCCAGACAGAGGGTTGATTGTTTTTGATGGATTCCGCATCTCTTAAATACCATGATTGTCCTTCCAGCTAAGCTTACGCAGATATTTAGAGCTATCCAAGGTACACAGAAGTTTAGAGGGTGTTTGCAAGGGTCCAGCAGAGAAACAAGTCTTTGTTTCTGACTCACCTGTCCTTTTAAAATGATCCTCATCAGAGTACCCATGTATATTAATGAAGTACTTAGCCCAGCAGAGGCCAGAGTTTGAAGTCTGTTTTAAATTTTAAAGTGATTATTACAGGACGTACACAGCATTCTCTAATTACATTCCAAAATCATAACATGTCGTCCTTTTGTGTGGAGATGTCAGTCGGCATCAATATGTAAACCACACATGAGAACAAGCCCTGAGCAATTAATCTCCTGCAATTTAATAGAAGCAATCATCTCCTGAAATAATACAGGTGGAATCTGAAGCTGCTTTGATGACAAGAATGAAAGCATAGAATCTGTACCCTTAAAAAATAAATAGGGAGACTTGTTGCTTCTATAAAATAATAGAAATGTTAGAGGATGTCAATTGGTAAGGATAATGTGCATAGTTTTTAATTACATAAATATATCACTCATTAAAATAGCAACGAACATAGATCACTTTACTTATTTTCCTGATTATATCCTGACTTATTTGTTGTTAACTTTGAAAAATAAGGCCTGGCCTGATGATTTGAAGATATAGTTATTACACCTGGCTTTTTTCTTTTCTTTTCTTTTTAAAGAAAGGAACAGTGAGAGACAGACAGGAAGAATCAATTTCATTTAGTTTTTCATTTGGTTTTCGCTGCTCCATCACTTTGTTGTGTATGTGGTACTGGGGTTCAAACCTGCTGTAACCACCAAGCCACCACTCTAGTCCCTATAGATGGCTTTTTATTAAGAAATGTAACATTGATATATTTGGGCCTTAGTTCCTACATCCTTGGGGGGAAAATAGTTTTACTGGGATCTTCATGGCTGGATTTGAGAAATTTTCACTTTTCCCTTTCTTTTCCTCTTAAGTTCATCATAAATACCCGTAGTTATGCATTGTTGAATGGAAGGTGGGCTTTTCCTTTAATGAATGAAAATATTTTGAGCCCTGCTCCTTTACTTCATCACTTTGTCATCACAATCCAAAAGGCCTGCTAAAATCTTAAGACTAAAACAAAATCAAGATTTTTGAAAACACTTTGTATTTCTTGAAAATTAAAAAGTAATTGCACACTTTAAATGGCTTTATGTAACCTTTGGAAACTGGATCCCTACTGAAGCCTATTTATTAAATGCTTAGGAAAACTTGTGAATATTATTTGTAAAATTATTTCTGGTATTTTTTCATTCTTTTGGAGTGTATATCAGAGATATCTCTAGTGACCTCTAGCTGCATTTTACAGAATTTAAATGTTCTAAAATTTGAGGCAATTTGGTACTTGATGCTTACAAAATCAGAGCTTTTAATTCCCTTTCATTACCTATTTTCCTATGTTTAGGGAAGATTTCTTGTTCCAAAAGACATCCATAAATATCATTTTTAAATAAAGTTTAAAATGTTGAAAATATTTAGCAATTGTATTTCTTAAGTCTCTTAACACTGCCCTCGATTAAGTCAAGGTCATGCATTGTTTGAAGAACAAGTTAGTCTGTCCAGAGGTCTCTGGACTTGTAGCCCTCGTATCCCTGGGGAACTTGTTAGAAATGCAAACCCTCAAGTCCTGCCCCTGATCTGCTTGATATCAAGTTATGCTGATGGGGCTGGAAGTCAGTGTTTTAACCAACTTTCCAGGTGATTCTGATGTTCACTCAGGTTTGAGAATGCTAGTCTAGAACAAAAAAAAAATTGCTTAGCGTTGACTCCTCAGTTGACTGTCTTGTATCTCTAGAAATAGAACTTCCCCTTGAATTTTATTCCTCCTATCTGTTTATATAGCCTTGGATCAACATGTCTCCTGCCCCAATTTTAGAAAAATTGAAGGGAAAAAAGAGGCAATAGTCTTGAAAACCAGGCTTTATTTAATGAGAGAATTTATAAATAAAAATCCTTTTTATATATAGTAAAAATTCTTATTTGACTGAAAACTACAAACCATAGTGTAGAGAATGAGTGGATATGGTTTAAGGAGAGTCCTTTACAGACAGGAAGGGGAAGTAGTGTATGCAGAGCCCTTGCAGTCCTGAGAGGAAGAGAAGGGTGGGAGAGATACAGAGACCACAAATGACCTTCCTTTTCCCCTTCAGGGTGGAAGTCCTGGGAAAATGGGGAGAAGAAAGCAAGGGATAATTTGCTTTCTTAGAAGTATTCCCATTATAGCAGGCCTTTCTTTCTGATTCCAAAAGCATAATCTTGAAAACTGATAACCCTGTACAGAAGTTCCACATTTGCTCTGGCACCAAGTCCAATATGGTGTCCAAGCAGTGGAGTGGCAATGGCTGTGGACTGTACCAAAGACATAACTGCAGCTCTAGGTAATGTGAAGAAAGGAGCTAGAGTTCCTAGCCTCCTAACGTGGATTGGAGGGAAACTGGTGAATCAGAGTCCAGCTGTGCCTTGGTTAAGAAGCTACAGACTGAGAAGATCCCTGGGGCCCTCAGAAATGAGGGAGCCCATGGAAAACTTCAACAGCAGAAGCCTGCATTAACATTTGGTAACCAGCTGTACTTTTACACAAAAAACTTTTGAACTAACTGTATTATCTTCCACAAAGAGACTTGTGGCTGCTTGTGGAAAGTGCTCTTGAATGCAAGGTAAGTTATAGCAAATAAAGTTTTAGTTTTTGCACACTCCATGTTGTGACTGTTACACTGAGATCCTTCTGATCATGCTTCTGTGATTTACAAACTCTTTTATCCACAACTCATGGACAATAGCAAAAAATATGAAAAAGGGAGAAAAAACTAGTGTGCTGTACTGTAAATTATAAGTACTGTAAATTCTAAGTGCCGTAAATTAGTACTGTAAATTCTAAGCTACTCCTTGGAAGCATTGAACATCTTCATAGTTACAGACATGTTCTCAAGGTCCCTTAATACTTGATATTTATTAATATGTTTGGATAATCAATCACACTTAGAAGAGTTGTATAAAATGCTTGACACATAATATGCTCTCGTTGTCTACTCCTGATTTCAATTACTTTAATTCTCCAAATTTTTTCTCTATTTCTCATCCATCAATGGACCCATTCTATGATCCATTTCCATAATAGCAATCACTGATAATATACTGATAATTAATAAAAGTAAAGTTTACATCTCACCATTGCACAACTGACTTAACAGCCTCTTACATCTCTGTTAAAACTCAATATTCAGGGGCTGGAGTGGTGACTCAGTAGTAGAGCACTTGCCTGGCATGCACAAGATCCTGGGTTTGAACCCCAGTACCACACATACAACTAAGTGTTGGAAAAACTAAAATCAGATGAAAACATAAATAAACAAAATTGATTGCTTTCTCTCTTACTTACTTTAAAAAAGAAGAAACAAAACTCAATATTCAGCCAGGCAGAGTCCCATGACAGCTCTATCTTGGAGACAGTTAGAAAAAACTTACTGCCTATGGGAGTACGCTGCCTGTGTTCAGTGTTGTAAGGTGATATGTACACAGAATGCCCAACTGAGACCCAGATGCCTGAAACCCGTGGGTCTGTGATATTACATTTGGCACAGTACATGATTTCTATATTATTGGAAATGTCACACTTGCACTTTCCTCCAGTAACGTGATCTTAATGAAAATGGATACAGTTTGTTTACTTCAGAAAACAGATAGCATACTCAAATGAACTCCAGACATTTCAATTGTTGGGAATGCCCCTGGGTTTGTTTTCTATGCTTGACACTCCCAAAGACAACATCATAGCTAAAATACAATAAATATCACAGTATTTTTACAAATGCATGCATTCCTCTTGTGGTTTGCAAAGCATTCTCCTCCTGAATCTGATTTTTATATTAGCTCTATTTTGATATTATTTTATATAAAATTTTTTTGCATGTCACCTGAAATAACTCAAAGGCACAGGTATACCTTCACAGAGTATTCACTAGTACTGTACATGTGATGATTTAGGCTCTATTCATTTATTAGTCTTTGCTATTCTGAAAAATCAGAAAAGAAGTATGAGGGCACATTAACAGTTGGCAACAGAAGGATTTCTCAATTTATCTAGGCCACTAGCAATAATAAGTGCACAATGTATTTTTCTTGAATAATGAAATGAGCTCTTGGATGAAGGAATAATGGGAGGAAGTAATAAAATCTACCAATGAAAAGGGACAACAAAACTTTGCCATGTTGGAGTTGGAGATGGGTAACATCACAGAGAAGGAAAAATTTTAGGTGTTCACTATATGCTATTTAATGAAAGAGAAAATGAAAAGTAAGTATCAACTAAGAATGGTTGGAAAACGTTCCTAATTACTAACAGGAAAATAATGATGCCTATATCTTGGTATGATTTATGTAGAATTGTTCTTGATAGGAATTCATTTAAAATGATCAATAACACTGTTGCATTAAAAGTTCTGTGGCTCTATAGAAAGTATATTCCACCTCTGCAAAACTCTACGGAGGAATCATAGACACAGATAATTTCTTGAAATTTACTTAATTTAACTGGGAATCAGAAAATCTAGGCTCCAGTCCTGGCTAGCACCACAATTATATTTGTGCATTGGACCAATTACTATTTCTTTATGAAACTTGAATTTCTCACCTGAATAGTAAGGAAGCTTTTAAATCATGTTCCCTGAAAACATATGAGTTCTGTGGAAGAAATTCTGGGGCTACAGTAGCTCCTTCTTCATATTTTATAAATGGGACTCCCAAGTAAGTCGTTTTTGGACGAAAGAATACTCTGGTTCAAAAACCTTGCCGTGTGGATCTAGGTTTTACTGACACTAATATTCAATATAATAGACTATTTATTTGGGGATACTTTTTGTGCCTTAACTTCAAGGCAATTTTTAAAATGTTGAATAGTGGTCTAATAGTAGCTCCAAGCAATTGGAAATCTAGAGTAGTGGTTTGTACAGACTGGCTGGAGGCTGCTTCTGTACTAGTAAGGGCTTGAGGCTTCCAGAAGGAACAGGGGCATGCCCTCTCCCAGAATGACTTTCACTATTACTGCTGGGGCTGCTGCCCGGCTCAGGAGGCAACCCCAGGAGATTAGAACTTGGTTGCATGTCTGGATCCTATCAGCAACTGTACCACACATCCACAGGGAAGATTCAACTTAAAGAAGTGGAAAAAACAGTCCTGCTATTCGTGAAAGCCTCTGAGGTCAACTGTAGAAGTAAAATCAAATGAAATATGTATGGAAGCCCTTTGGAAACCATAAAATGCTGACTTTACATAAACAGGTGATAGCATTATAAGGAATGAATGCAAGATTACCTCGTTGTTGCAGAAGCAGTAGATAGTCGCGACAAAGAATCCCTAAAAAGAGAAGGGAAAATAGAGTTGAAGTTATTTTTGTGTGCATTATGTTGTCAATCAACGTAAATACATTTGTATGGATAAAATTAGATTGCCTCGTTGGGGACATTCTACTATTGAAATAGCATGTTAAGACTTGATGAAGTATAAAGGCAATAAAAATGATTATCTACTCCTCATATTCAGTGCTATATTAAAATAAAAGAAAATCTTATTAGAAATGTATTTTTCTTGCTGGGATTCTATCATTTAGTAACTAGGAGAGCTCTAGTAAATCTGATTAATATACTGCTCTGTTTAGAGATTTTTTAGCATAATGTGCGGACTTGAAAAGAAGTTTTGTACTTACAAATTAAAAAACTGAGATTGTTGGGTTCAGTAGAGAAATCTTTTATAAATACTAGTGTCACAGTGCATGGCTGTGAGCCTGTGCCCTGCATGGTCATGGTACCTGTACCCAAGTTCATCTCTCAAATAAGGACATGGGCTAGGCAATCTCTCAGAAGATTTCTTGGGCCCAAACTTTTATAGCCCAAACAACAGCTCAGTTTATTAAAATAACCCTTATACTTTCTTTTAACCCAATTCATTTTGGTCTCCATTTCACCTTAAACCTTGGCAGTAGAAAATAAAATTAATTTAAATAGAATCTCCTTTGCCTGATAACCCCCCCATGCCCTACCATGTTCTCAAAATACCTAGCAGTACACCTCCAAGGAACTGTGGATCTGGGCAGAGTGAACGCACATGCAGCAGCCACTCTTTCCAGGGTCGCAGACTCCAAATGGCCCAGGACAACCCTTGAAATCCAGTTCCATAATTTCCTCCAAAATGAAACCCTGGGCACAACTTTCCTTTATTGTCAGTGACCCATCATGGATGGCATTGTCTCACAAAAGGAAAGTGAAAGAGCAGGGGGCATGGGCAGTTCTGTGCAAATTCATTTCCCCAGAGTCTACATTTATTTGTTAAAGTAGGGTTTCAGAATTATGTGTGTGTGACTGGCTGCTCAGGTGAGGCCATGTGAGAGTCCTGGGGGGTGACAGGAAAGCAGGCATGGAAAACGGAAATGTGTGCCTTAAAAAGCAAAACAAAACAAAACAAAAAACCATTTCCTTCAGAATTTTGTCTGGGCCTGTGGCATTGAAGATTATGGACTTTAGAATTCAGTAGATCAACCAGCCAAACTAGTCACTGAATTAAATGCGCCTCTGGTTGCCTTACCTGGAAGTGAATCAGAGAGTGCATGAAGTAATCATAGATCTTCCCAAGCGTCTTGTTGGAGGGCCTCCAGGGAAAGACAACAAACTGGATTCCCAGCAGGGGCACAAGGATCAGAGTGGCCTTCACAGCCTTCAGGTACATGTGAGATTCCGCCTCATGGTTTTCCCTCATCTTGGTCACAAGCACCCGGACAATGTTCAGCAAAAAGAAGAAATTGACCTGCACAGATATAATATTATGAGCAAACCATCCGGACAGGTGCCACTTAAGGACATCTGCTGTCCTCAGCTCTTGTGTATCTAGTGTAGGAACAAATGCCACCCACACAGAGCAGGAGATCATCTGAGAGGCCGCACGATTAGCTTGGCATTCCTAAGTCTCCAAATATCGGCGGCCAGACCCTTTTCAGATATGTATTCATGTAACATTTTAAAAGAAAATCACTGCACTGAGGTCTTAAGCTTACACTTAGGAAGTTTAGACAATGTATGTGCCTGTGTAACAACCACTCCAAAGACAGCATTTCCATTCCCCCAGAAAGTTTTCTCTCAGCTACACCTCAAGCAACCACTCATTTCTATTACCATGGAATGGAATGTCACATGGTGAGTTCTTTTTAGTGTCTGTCCACTTTGGATTAACACACTACCTGTGAGATTCATTCATGTTGTGCATATTAGTATTCCATTCATTTTTATTACAGAGTAGTAGTCTATTAAGTGAAGAGTGTATCTACTTTATTCATTCACTTTCTTGTTGATGGAAATTTGAGTTGTTCCTACTCTTTGACTATCATGGGTAAAGACGCTATGAGCATTTGCATCTGAATCTTTGCGTGGACTGTTGTTTTCATTTCTTTTCAATAGACACTCAGTAGTAGAATTATCTGTTCAAATGAAGTCCATGTTTAACTTCATTAGAAATTGCCAAACTGGGCTTCCAGAGTGGTGGTTTTACTGGTTGTTCTCGGCATTAGTATATTAGAGTTCTCCTTGCTCTTCACCCTTCTCCTCCCCTTGGGATGGCCAGTTTCCTCATAGTGGTCATGCTGGTGGGGGGGTGTAATGTTATCCCATCCTCATTTTAATCTGCATCTTTCTGAGAATTAATGAGTTTGAGCACCTTTTCATAAATTTACTGTTTTTTATTTGGAATATTGCAACTCTTTTTTGAATTCTAAGATTTATCTTTTGACTCTAAATATCATCTTAATTAAATATAGTCAACTCATCAATCCCTTCCTTAAGTACTGTATGTATACTGCTTTAAAAATATTTTCATACCTCAAGCTCATGAAGATATTCACCTAAGGTGTCTTCTGGAGGCTGTTGTTTTGCTTTTCATAAAAAACTTACAATTCATCTAGAAAATATATTTTGTGTTTGGCTGTGATGTCAAAGATGTACTTTCTTCACATACACATATACAATCACTAAACATATGTTCAATATTTTTTCAGTATGCATATACACCTGACCATACAGATAAAGAAATAGCTACATTGCTGTAATAGTGTATGTGAAAATGAATTTAGGGTAATCCCACCATCTTAGATAAAATAAAAGGTATTTTTTTGAAGAACCAAATTATTTTCCTTATTCTAAAATACAACTAAATTATATTCATTTTGAAGTTATAATACATTTTACATAGAAGAATGTTCATAAAACTCCCCCAAAAGAGATAGCACCATTAATAATGGATTAAAAACCAATTCTCACCACCAACGCTGCCATCACAGGGCCATGGATGATGTACAGCAAATGGGTTTCCACACTCAGCCAGCAGCTGAAGGAAAGGGAGGGAATACATCAATCCAAGTGTGTTTTATTTATGTATACACTAACTGAAAAACCACCTTAGTACTCACTTGTCATTGAAGTACAGGGACCTGGTAATAGCATGGATAGTGGTTGGCACCAGTGGGAACCCTAAAAATGTGAAAAGCACATGTCAGCCTTGATTCCTTAACCATATGCTATAACTATAGTTGCACGGAAAACAGTGACATACTTGCGAAAAAACAGCAGCAAGCGTAGTGTCTCTGATGTTTGTGCACTAATTATCTTTGTCAAGGCAGGTAAAATTTTCCTGGTTAGAACAACAGTGCTTTCAGAGAGTTTGGTTAGGAGCTTCCAGATAATTAAAAAGCTTTTCACAAACTGCCCCGTGTAGTAGGGATTTTTTAACATGCACTGTGATTTTTACTACCCCTGGTAGGTTTTTGATGATGATGATTTTGTTGATGACTCTTGTCTGAGTCTAGGTGCTCATATGGACAGGAGTTGGGTCACACTGGAGGGATGTGACCTGGGACAGTGTGTAGCAGCTGTAGTCTGACTGCTTCTAAAGTCTTACTTGATGTTCACATTATTTCTTTTAGGCTTTTCATTTTTCTGTCTGTTTATATTATGTGCATTGACTCTATTTCCTTTTAATACAAATACTCCCGAGAAGCCAATGTCGCCCCTATCCTTGAAATTCTGACTGTAGGTCCTTAAGGGAAGCAGATGAGTATCATTTCCTTTACCGAACTTAAAGTAAGAGTAAGAAACACCTTTGAGTATTAACAACTACAGAGAGAGCTATTGGTAACGCAATTTGCCAAACCACATTTTTTAAAAATAAAATTTCATTCTAGAAATGTAATTTAAAAGTTATGATTTTCCCTAAAAAAGATTTTCTTTTTTACTCAGTTATGCCTATGTGTAGTAGAAAATGGTTTGATTTGATTGAGACATCTGTAGAAAGAAGTTTTGTTAACGTCAGATTACAACATGTGTCTCTGGAGAGAATTAAAACCACAGATTTTTCTTTTCTGTGAATTATATGCAAAAAAAGAGAAGGTCTCAAAATACTGAGTTTTTACCTCTGAATAACCTCAGCTTCTAAACTTATGAATCCTATAATTCAATATGATCACTGATTAAATGTTTGGCCTGAAATAATTTTAAATTGCACCGTTCACTTGAAATATGATTACACTAATCGCAGCAGGCCTAAGATACCATTTCCCCATTTGAGTTCAGAAATAAAAACTTATTCCGTGAATTTATACTGATATGCATATTTTAGAATTAGCAAAGGAGTCATATGGAACTTTGAATCCCATCTGCTCACGTTGTAGTGTGGGTTTCCTCCTTTATTTAGAGGGTTATGGACTCTACATCTCTCCTTTGTTTCTTCAACTTCCTCTAGCCACAGTTCCTTTTCCATGAAGTATTTTTTTTTCCTTTCTTCTTCCTCTTCCTCTAGGCCCCAAGATCTGTAGCAACCTATCCCTCCCACCAAAGATGGTGAAGGTAAAAATAATCCTTTCTCTGAAGGAATCTTCTTTTCCAGGAGACTGAATAAATTCTATTTGTTCAATGTAAAAGTACAAGGGGGAAAACAGCAAGGTGGAGGATCAGCCTGAAGAGAACCACAGAATAAATGCTTTTTCTGAGGACTTAACTTCACCATTCAAAGCTACTTCCCTTTAAGAGAATGGCTACCAAGTGGTATGGGCTGGGAAAGATGACCACTGAAGAAGGATCATCTTTTCATTTTCTTTTGGGGAGAAATTCACCACCAGATGCTGTGCACCCAGAGAGTGATGTTTACCACGTCTTTTATAATTCTTGGAGATCTTTCTGGATGCTGGAGCTGCTAAGGTTACACATCGCTGAAATGAATGAATGGCCTTCATCTAACCTGAAAACAAAGTTAGGCTCCAGGATTTAGCTTTGGGCCCATACTTTCTGTAGCAGTCTCTAAGAGTCTTTCCAAAGCATAGGTTATGCTTTTTCCCCCCTTGACATTATAAAGTTTAGCGCCTATCATACTGTTCTAATGTGAGGAGAATTTCAAAAGGACAACAAAAATATTATCCAGCAGAGATTTCTTCTTTTCTGTTCCATTAAATTCTTTGAAGTTTGTGAAACTATTTTTTTCTTGAGAAGTTATTTGGTAGTAATTTTACTCATTTCCCTCCCATCCAAAGATAATGCTTGCCTAAAGTTCTAAGAGAGGGCTATTTCTTTTAAATATGTCACCATAGCTATATCTTGATTTTGTTTTGGGGGTTCATATTTGGCACTGAGATTTTTTAGCAGGAAGGAGTTTGGTGTAATTGCTCTCTCTCTCTCTCTCTCTCTCTCTCTCTCTGTGTGTGTGTGTGTAGCTTGGAGAAACACTGTTGAACTCTTTGGTTGATTATGGTTTTCCAAAACTCTATAAGCATATAAATGCAAGTAAAGGTGACTCAAAACTCAGCTGGAGGAAATACGTACCCCAGCCCAAGAGGTAATACCAGCGCAGACGTTGCTCCTCAGTGAACACAGCCACCACGATGAGGGTATGAAGATAGATCCCTTCACAGAGCATCCAAAAGTAGTTGCAGGCCATCATGTACTGATGGAAGAAATGCAAAATCTTGCAGCTCACCTGTCATGAATATATGAAGAACTCAGTGGACGACACAGATAAAGAGCTGCCGTGAACAGAGGGTAAATGCAAATAAGAAGCAAAGTATCTACAGTCAGCTTACAAGGCAGCATCTGAAAGCATCTGTTGACATGCACCACCTCTACAGCCACGAATCAAAGTGATAGTGTACAGATCACAGGCATTGCGTGTAAATAGCCACACAGGCCAATGGAAGCCAAGTCCGGATAAAGTTCTTTTCCCATTACATTCCGGGGACCTTTCTCGACTAGACAGATTCATGTTCCTGCAGTGCATCTGAGACGTATAATTAAAGAAAGTGACCAGGGATTTTTCACCTGACTTCTATGACTTTTTTCTCCCCTACAGTCAATGAGGAAAAATAATCCACACATTTTATTTTCATCAGATATAATTAAGGTTTATAATGGTATTATCTGGAGAATGATTTATTGGAAGGAAAACTTTACAGTTATAGATCAAGTATTTGAAAGAAAAGTTAAAATTGCTTTTTTAGAATTGCCTGTCAGTTCTGAAACTCTTTACATTTATTTTTCCCCCACACATTTGTTATTGGTGCATTATAGTTGTACATAATGATGGTATTTGTTGTTACATATTCATAAATGCACACAATATAAAAATATAATTTGGCCTCCCAAGCACTTTCCCCCTCCCTCACCTCCTCTCACCTCCTGGTCCCTTTCCTATATATTTTTATTTATTTATTTATTTTACTTTTCCAGTTTTTATTGATAATCCAGAGATATTTAATGCTGCTCCTGAAGGTCATTGATTTGTTCGTGTTGTTGATGTCCCCTTGGCAATAACGAGGACAGGTCACTTGTTTGGACCAGTAGCCTATGCTGAGTCCAGCTGATATTCATGCATTTATTTTCATAATGTGATCCTTGCTTTCTATATTGAAATCTAAATGCTTGTCAAGCCCTCCCTGGGCACAGAGATTAGAATGGCATTCTCCCTGGCTATTCAATACAGATTTAGAAGCCCCACAGCTGGAGTATGTAATTAACTGCATATTGTTGTCTATGTAGAAATACTCTTAGCTTAAATTGCATAACAGAATGATTTAAATTATTCTCTAGTTACTCCAGAGTAGGATTTCTTACTTAGACACTACTGACATTTTGGGATAAATAATTTTTTTTGTTGTGATGGGCAGCCCCATGCAATGATGAAAGTTTTTCCTCTATCAAATAAATAACAGAAGCATTTCCCCACCCTGTCATGACAATGAAAAATGTCTCCAGATGTTACCAAATCCTCCAAGGAACAAAATGTCCCAGGTTGAGAACCACTACCCAAGGGTATTTAGCTGAGCTTAATTCCCAGTGAACATAACCACAACAGGAGCTATGACAACAAAATTGAGGCTTCAAAGCTAAGATAATAGGGAGCAGTTATATGCACCATTGTTATTTTACCCAATGCTCAGCTTTGTGTTCCGTTGCTCCTCCTTACTGAATTTTGAGTCTGGCTGGACTTTAAGACTTCTTCTATGAAGAGTGACCCTTAGTCCTGCAGCACCCTTTTTAGCATGCATTTCTATTTAATGCAGAGTGATAGTAATTCTTTCACTGGACTACAACCTAATGTTGCAGCCAACATGTATTCTAGAGACTTCCTTTCCTTTCAGGATTCATTGAACATAGGGAAAAGCCAGCTGGGCCCATGAGAAGACAAATGTTGAATTTTTAAATGCAGAATCAACCTCTGACCAATATGAAACAGTGATATAGATAATTCAAAACACCATGGAACCTCAAATAATTAATATTTGGCTTTTGAAAGAACTGATTTGTTCACTGTCCCCTCCATCTGATTAATTTCCTAATTGGGATTACTTGATTTAATATCACAGTTTAGTTTGTATTATCTGAGCAAGTATTTGCTATATCTACATGACACCTAAATATATTTATAAAATGAGGAATTTGGTTGATATGCTGATTCATTTTGAAATCTATTCTAATTTGAAAACCCTACTCCTTTTGCATTCAGATGCAAGCAGATGATCTGGTGGCTTCCGCTGGTGGAGGGAGAGATAAGAATGCAGTGATGACGACCTGTGCCTCCATCACTGGGAACAGCTTTTGCTTTGTGTCAGTTCTAGTTACTCACAGCACTGTTCTACAAAGTCATTAGGAAAACTAAATTAGCAAATACCAAGCCATTGCTCCTTTGGGAAAATATTAGGTCAGGGTGCAATGAACCATTAGTTACAACACTTTCATCCAGCAATCTATATATAACTTTGCTTTATGTGTTTTTGTGTAAAGACACTTTCTTTAATATATATTATTGATTCATTCATATTGAACTCTTGGCCAACAGCACAATGACTTCTGCCTGAAGGAAGTTTATCTGACACATATTTTATCTATAAGGCACATCACAGCTTTCCTGTTTTGCTTTAAAACAAATTGACAAAGGAGAATTATAAATAATAACTGAATGTTTCTAAAGAATCTACTCTGTCATAGTGATTAAAATGCATACTTTAAGATTGTTTGGTTTTACAAAATTGTGGCTCAGTTTCATACAGAAACTGCATGTCTTTTTATGTTCAATCCTAGAATATGTCCTAGGATTACAAAAATAAAGTTCAGCGCTTATAATCAATGTAGTCATCTTCTGGTGGGGAGATAGATATAGAAACAGTGCAACCGGGCACACTGATGTAAAAAAGGTAATTTTTTCTAGCCAACTTTAAGATTGTTAAAAATTCTTTTCTCGGGCTAGAGCGGTGGCTTGGTGGTTACAGCGCTTGCCTGGCATGTGCGAGTACACAGGTTCGAACCCCAGCACCATGTACACAACTAAGTGTCAGAGCAATGAAAGCCATGTGAAGAACTCAATAAAAATTGATTCTCTCTCTCTCTCTTTCTCACTGCCTTTCTCTCTTTAAGAAAAAAAATTTTTTTATCAGGTACATAACAAAGTCTAAGACTTAAGTCAAAGGAGAATAGATGAAGCAAACTACTGGGATTTGTGTTATTAACATTAAGTCATCTACTCAATTTCTATTCAGTTAATAAGGAGTAGATTAGGAGATTCTGCCAAAGTTGAACACATTAGTGAGCACAGTCAAGTTTTCTGTCCTTCTTCCAACTGTTGATTTTAGGGGAGCTGCAATACAGACTAATTCATAGTAAAAGAAGTGGATGACTGTAAACTCGATTTTCAAATTCACATGATAACACTGAAGCAAAATGAAGAGGCTGCAAAGAATATCTACGCTGTCTCCTTAGTTATTGGGGCCAAGTATGTTCGGAAACTTACAGCAAACAGTAAAAACCACACCACTCACTACACAAATATACACCTTAAACGTTGAAAAACTAGTTTGAAATAGTCTAAATATTATTAACTCCATAATTTTCATTGAACCAAGATTGCCAATTTTATTTCTGCCAATACATGTTTTAAAAAGGAAATAAATTTTGCTATATGTTTAAGTGGGCTTCAACTATTCAGCATGGTTAGTCACATTTCCCTGGAGCTTGTGAAAATGTTTTCTTATAAATTCACTTTAGCACAAAAGGAAGAATGTGAAGTCATGTTTTCGTGGGCAAGAAAAGAAGAATCAGCAAGCTAATTTCTCAATATTTCACTTGGTTGAAAGGAAATTTTAAAAGACTCTGAACAGCAAAGATTTATGGTCTATGTTGATTAAATTTGCTAGGTTAATTTTTTATTACATTTTATTTAGTATACATCTAGAATCCATATTTAGAGAAAATGCAATTGTTATTAAATATGTGATTGATTCATCTTTGTGTCTCTCCTGATTCATCCATCTGCACATTCAGGACTCAAATGCACTATTATTTATACAGAAGGAAAGCATCAAATGCTTATTAAATCTAAATGAATATGGCTTTGGGTAGTGTTTATAATCTTGTTCAATGAATGTGTTTGAACTCCTAATTCAATACTACTTCATCACATACCCAAACAAGAACTACTTATACAAGATATGACAAAAATTCCAGGTCCTTTTTAATAGCACTACAGTTCTTGCAAAGGTCTTGAGAGATCAGTACATCGTCTCTGAATGGATCAGGCTGCTGACTTAAAACTTACATGTTGGGCTAGACTCCTCGAGGGGCACCTTAAGTCTCCGTCATATTTTTCTAAGTTTTTAGCAGGAGTATCTTTTTTCTTAAGTTGATGCATCATATTCTTACACAGTGGAGGGGACTGTTAGTATAGAATCCTACACGCACATGATATGACAATGTAACTTGCACCCAAACCTATTCTAGGACCACCCCTCTCACACACTGCCTGGTCTCTTCGGTCTCTCGTCTCCTCTCTAGCAGGAATATCTTAAGAAGGTAGCAGTCCCTAAAGTCTGCTAAACCCTCCTACTTATTCCCTTTCTACTACTGGAAATACAACTGTTTGTTTTTGCACAGTGGTCTTCAAGCTTAATATGCATATGTATCCCTGGGTGTTTGCAAAAACTTTTCAAGGAGCGCATGAATACTCAATTGCCACTTACCCAATTTTCTGATGTTCCTTAGGATATCCTTTTAAAAAAATTTACAACATAAAAGCACACTCTGGTTCCAAATTTAAACCAGGTGTAAAACAACTTTCCAGGGCCAAAGAGATAATTTAAAATGTGATTTCGGATAAAAATCCTTTAATGATTAATAAAGCTATCCTATAAACTTAGCTTAGGATGCTCTATTTTTCTTTTTTTAGACACGTAGATCTATTAAAGTAAATAAATTTCACATGGGCTGTTTTGTTTTGTTGGGGGGTTTGAAAATTAGAGAAATAAACTTGGAAATAAAGGCAACTTTCATTTAATAACATTGATTCCTTATGACAGAATTCCTTATGACAGAATTCCTTATGGCAGAATTCCTTATGATAGAATTCCTTATGACAGAATTCCTTATGATAGAATTCCTTATGACAGAACTCCTTATGACAGAATTCCTTATGACAGAATTCCTTATGACACAATTCCTTATGATAGAATTCCTTGTTCTGGTGGTGAAGTGTGGTGAGAACAAGCCAATCTGCTTATGTCTTTCATCAACTTTGAGGCATTTGGGACACATATATCTTCAATTTTTTTCTCAGGCTATTCTTTATCTTCTCCTCTGGGGTCTCAAATGTTTGTATTTCAGCATTGCCCCTCAAGTCATTGAGCCTCTATTCATTCCTTCCCTCTTCTCCGTTCTTCAAGTTAAATAATTTCTATTGATTTGTCTTCAGTTTTGCTGATTCCTTGCCCTTTCATCTTTACTCCACATTTAAGCCAATCTGGTACAATTTACTTTTAAACTGTTCTATTTTTTGGTTCTAGAATTTCCAGGTAGTTCTTGTGATTCATCCTTTTTGGATAAGATATCCTATTTTTTTCATTCATGTACAACCTTAGGTATAGATAAAGTAAGCTACTTTAATATTTCTGTCTGCTAATTTTAACAACTGGGTCAACTCAAAATCTATCTCAATTCTATTTTCCCTTGTGATGGGTACTATTGTCTAAAATTTTTGTATGTCTGGTAATTTTGAATTGTATTATGGATACTGCAAATGTTACATTATGGAATCTGGATTCTGTTATATACCTTTGAAGTTTTCTTATTATTTGTTTTAGTAGGAATGTAATTTGGATAAATTCAAAGTACATATTCCCTGTGATTATGGCAACATGAATCACAGTTCAGGTATTTTAGATTTAGCTCGGAACTTGGATTCCTTTGCACACACACGGTTATGGGGTCGTCCAAAGTCTGAACATATGCATATACACAGATCTGAGGCTCCTCTTTCACTGAGATTTAGCCTACTGACTTTTATTCTCACTTTGGGTCCATCATTATCCTAATCTGTGAGAGATTTTCCTAGATAGGAACAACTTATCCATCACTGTTTTGTTTTAAATTACTTTTAGATAATGAATGGCTGGAAAATATATTCTGTAACATTATGAGAGAATTATGATGGTTGAATAATCATATGACAAACTTTAAATAAAATAATTTTCCCCAAAAAGTTGGAAATCATTATTGGTTTGAAAACTATACAAAGTGAAGAAGAATACATGGCAGGGTAGAATACCTCATTTTGCTTCCATGTCTTCTCCCCAGCTTACCCTTCAAATCAATCATATACTCTCATTCCCAATCTAATCCCTACTGGAATAGATAGATAATGCCTATCTAGTTTTCTCTGCCACTGAGCTTCCATTTCAGAATCCCTGCTATTGTCGTTACCTTACCCACATTTATGTGCTCTCCCTTCCCCCAGCCTCCCTTGAGCCAGGCAGGAATGTCCAGCTACCACTTTGAATTTTATCATCTCTAGAGCTTCAGTTCTGGGCACTCTTTCCAACCTGATCTTCCCATGATGAGCTAGGATAAAGCTATGACATCATCTGGTGGTTCAACTGTCCTGCAGAGATGAGGGTGAGAAGAAATTCATGTTGTTTTTCAGAACTTGGAACTCATTTGACTTGACTTATATAAGAAGCTACAGAAAATATGATTCTATTGTTTTGGCTTTAAGGTACAAAGTGTTCAGGTTCCCAGTAAAAACTAATTTCCTTGTATTGTCCCACTTATATCCAGATAAAAAGTTCAGGGAGACATTCTTTCTAGAAAATGACAAGTATCCTGCCAGCTTCCTTTAGATGTGGCAAGAACAATGCTTTAAAATTCTGTCTCCTGACTCTATGTGAAGATCATCAAAAGCACAGGCAGAACAAGAAAATTTTAGATATTATGGAAGTGAAATACTTAAATGACATAAATGACAATGAGCAATTTTCACATCACTCAACAAACTGAGGATCTATTCAGTCCCATTTATGCCATGAGTTATTTTGAGTTTAGCTTAAAAAAAAAAGAATGTGAAGGAATAAGATTCTTATCCTTGGCCAGACAGGAGAGAATATGCCTAACCAAAGACTTCTGAGAGAGGGAACTGACTACTTTGATGAAGAAGGGAACACAACCCCACAGAGATTCCCCAGTGAGGGGTGAGGACACTTCTCTATTTTTTTTTGCACTCAATAAAATAAAAAGTCTTATAGAAGTAATGCAACATTTGAGATGAGGCAGACCCCTTCTTCAAGAAATAACTTTCTTTTAGTATATTCCCTTTGATATTGGGTAGAGAAATCTTTACATCAGTGACCTATAAATAGAGTCAATATGAAAAAAATAACCCATATCTCTGTCTTTAGTTTGCTTAGGACAGAAAATGACATTAGAAGTTAAGAATTTTGTTTTCCTTTAAAGGAGATAATAGGACTGAATCACAGATAGATGGTCTTCTGATGAACATGGTATTCTTAAATTTATAATTATAATTACAGTTTTCATGTTAGTTGTAATTATAATAAATATTCATAGACTGAGAATGTCTTTCCTATTCCCAATATTTCTATGTTGTTCTTATTTTTTGTCTTTTCTTTCTTGTTTCTATTTTTCTTGGTTAGGGAGTCTTTAATCTAATGTTTTCTGAATTGTCAGTTTATCAAGAAAAATATATTATTTCAAATAATTAATTTAAAGTAATTTCAAATACATGATTCTGTATGTGACAATGTTGATGACATGATTCCCCTTCTTTGGATGCTATTATCTGTCTCTGTAGAAACGGAGACCTTTAAGAAAGATAGGAGAAGACCTGTTAAGTTTTTCCTAATTCTTGTTTATTCTCTACTTTCAAGTCCATTACAGCAGGGAAATTTCTTCTTTCTTGATACTCAAATTTAATTTCAACTGCAACAATTTAAATAAACTTTTGGATGGGAAAAGACTCAAGAAATTGGGCTTCCATGAATGCATTTATGATAGGATATGCATTTTCAAGGTGAGACAATACAAATTTCACTACTTGTATGTCTCAGAGAAATTAAAGAAGTAGCATTTTCTGGTGTACTCCCTTCAGACAGTGTTTCCAACCTTAGTGGAAAATGGAAAGCTGAACACTTGACTCTTCTTTGCTTAGTGAACTCTTTCTACATTAGTTGAACTTTGGTGGGGGTCAGTTTCACTAGCTGTGGTGTGCAAGTCCAATTATTGACAGTCATTGCTTTGGAATGGCTGAGCCTATTTCTTTAAGCATATATATGTTCCTAAGAAAAGAAATAAAGACAATCAAGAGCACTATGTGGTATAAAGAGAGACGGGCTTGTGTGCGATAGGTCTATGTTTGAATCCCATCTCTAAGTATTCACAGTATGGAGGATACCTGCCTTCACCGAGCCTCAGTTTCTCAGCTTTAAAATTGGGGATGATATCATCCTGAGATCTTGTGAGGCTAAAATTAAGTGTAATAAACTTTATTTTTAAATCAATCAACACTGGAAAATGAAAATTCATGAAAATAAACCCATTTGGTCATATTATCCCTCAGGTAAGGCAGGACTTTGTCTCTGATAACAGATGTCATGGTTTTAAAAGATGGATCACAATGCCTTTCTGGGTATATTCACCCTGCAAAAATTATTAACACTGAGGATCCATCAGAAGCCAAGTTAAGCTGCTTTCCCATGCCATGCCACTGTCGGGCAGGATGCATGCTCGGGGCAGATTTCACGCATTTTTGTCACTGGGTTGGCAGAACTGTCAAATGCCAGTTCTGAAAGATGAGGCTATCTACAGATGCTTGCATAACACAGTTAAGCAGGGAAACAAATATGAAAATATCCCTTGGCCATTCACTGTGTGTTAGACAGCTTCTGTTTGTGCTTCCAGATGCACACTCCACCTCCTCCCATGGCCCTGGGCTGAGAGAAATGGATCTGTACACCTCCATCAGGGCCTCCTTGCCCTCTAGTTTCTGGTCGAGCTCAGTTAATGGGGACCCTCAGCAGAGATAGGGAGGTAAGAGTGAGTGTTTACTGCCCTGTCCCTTTCGTGGGATTATAACAGGCTGGCTGTGTTTGGAGGCGAAGTCCTGAGTTTCTGAAAGTCATCCCTCAACCATCACTTCTCTGTCTTTAGCTCCCTTCATCTTTCCTTTCCTTTGTGTGCTCAGGCCTAGGAATGGAAACAGTTCCCAGTGTACTGCCCACTTATTTTGTATTGGGATAAAACATAGATTTATCAGTTTTACAGAATAAATATGATCAAATATTAGCAATTTCATGTGCACTGTAAGAAATCACTACATCATTAAACTGTTTTGAATGGATCAATTAAAACACAGGCCATTAATGAGTAAGAAAAAGATTTTTGGTTGAAATTAAGGAAAGCAGGCTTGCAAAGGAGATGGCAGAGAAGCATTGATGGATTTTGCAAGATGAAAATATTTACTAAGGATCAAATGATTATTAAATAATAGAAACTGTGATTATACTTCAAATACTGAGTTGATAAAGAAAAATGTCTGGAAAATAAATAAATGGTTGTTTGGTATCACACCACCAAAATGATTCAATTACTTTAAAATCAAGCTGATCGATTCGGGAGTCTTATTAACCAGATTGATGTTATTAAGCCCTCATCGATTTGTAATGAGAGATGCATCATCACGATGCAAAAGAGAGAGCAAAACTGTGTAAGGAGTGTCTATCTAGTCCTTGTTTCCCCTGCAATAACTGAATTCTAAGTCATATAATCCAGGGAAAATCTCTTAGCCTCTCATCTTCAGGCTTCTGCTTTTTAACATGAGAGGTAAAATCTCTTTTGGTTCTGATTTTTGGCTGATGTCAATGAATCAGCAAAAGCTCAGTGTGCTTCCTTCCCCTCTGCCCTTCTCTCTCAGCTCATTTTCTTCACGTAGCAGTTGGTCAATGATTTCCCAACTTGATGGCACAAGGGAAACGCCTGGGGTGCTTCCTTCAGCTCCACCCTGTAGCTGCTGAACGCTAGCATTGTGTGGACAGCTTCTATATAACACTTAGGAAATTCCCCCAAATGATTCTGAAGCATGGTCATATTTGGAAACCATTGTGAAAAACACTATCTTGGAGATAAAAAAAGATTGAAGACAAATATGAATTATCATGAACAACTCCCAGGACAACTGTGGTAGAAGGAATCCAGAACGGTTCTCAGTAACGGAGTTAAACGATTTCTCTGTAATACTTACATTCACCAGATTTGCTTGTTGTGATGGTACACACAGACATGAGTTTCATGGATGTGTGTCCGTTGCCCCTAAATTCTTTTTCATTCTCTTACATCAGTGGAACTTTTTTTTCAAAGCATGCAGAGGTAGAATGTATTTATATGACTCGTTTGAGTAAATGCATAGTGCTCACAGCAGAGGCGACTGGCCCAAGACCTCGTACAACAGCCTTGTCGTATGATTCTCATTTGCACTATTCAATGATCCCAGCCCTTTATTAGGGCATGTATCAAGGATTTCCAAGAACTAAATAGAACTGATAATGCTTTGGTACTGCACAATTCAATTCAAGAAGTAAATATGGGGGCTGTAGTGGTGGCTCAGCGAATGCAGAGCTTGCTTGGCATGCACAGGGACGTGGGTTCCACCCCAGCACCACACACACAACAAAGTGTCACAACAACAAAAGCCACATTAAAAACTAAAACTGATGCTCTCTCTCTCTCACTGTCCCTCACTCTCTTTAAAAAAAAAAAAGCAAATATGATTACAGATGTAAATGGCATTAATATAATGCCATTTACAGGTGTAATATTCTTTAAAATAAAATTCAAAGCGAAACCACAGTTTACCGGATCCCTTCGCACCAGATCTCCATTGGGAACAACTTCAACCAGGTGGATGATGATAATCATGGAGTTCAGAATGTAGGTCAGAAACATGTTCTTGTGCAGTGTCACGCGTTGGCAGCTGAGACTCCTAGGAGAAAAAGTAATATACAACATTAACTGGGGCCCATCCTCAAGACTAATTACTATGATTCTGAATTTTTAAAAAAAAAAAAACAATTTTAACAATAATTTTCTAGTCACAGGCACTCATAGTTTTTGGTCCCTAGGGTGGATGCCTATGATAACTGAAAGAGTAAGTGATAAAGTCACTTTTGATTATGATAATGTTGAAGAAATAATTTAAAGAAGGGTTCTTAGAGGAGAAATCATTATGATTTGGAGTGTGCCTCAAATGAAAAGTCTACCATTTATTTTTGTAACCAGTCCAAAAATAGGTAGCAAATGGGGTCAGAGGGCAAGAAGTCAGAACCAAGGATGCCCGTGGCAAGAGACGAATCCATATCTTGGAGCCATTACATACACAAGCTTCTTGTCTCCCTCTGTCCTTTCCTAGATCTTACTGTGGTTCCTGATTTCCATACCCTGCTGCTGGAGGAGCTTGGACTCAGGCAGAGAATTCTAAACAGGCTTAAATTTTATTTCCTTATGAGTCATAGTGTGCTTTAGATTTGATGAGACCTATTTATCTGCTGCTACTTCTTGATATAGTCATTTCCCCATCTTTTGGGTGCTGAACAGTTTGTTGGAATTTTTTAAATTCCTTTCTCCCCCACTTCATAAACTTGCATGTATACACTGATGTGAAAGTTCACATAATAGAACATTACTTTGAATGTCCCTTTTCACATTTTGGATGCAATGAAGACAGCCTGTGTCATGGCAGAAAGAAAACTGGAATGACAATTGCATGCAAAAAGAAATCTTTATTTACCTTATTTCATCCTGTGAAAAATGTTAGGATAATGTATTCACCATGGGGAAGCTTAAAACAAGCAGTTATTCATCAGAGTGCCTACTCTTAAAAACATCTTCATGGAATAGTTAGAAGCCAGGAATTTTGAAAAGGAAATCTTGGGGAAAGATGAAATGTGAGAATGGTCTAGGTTTACTTACAATACTCTTCTATATTCACAACTCAAAGGAAAGGGATTTGTCAATTAGCTGTAGTAAAAAGTAAATTTATGTAATATGGGTCTCTGTGAGAGCACATTTGGATGACTATAGCTACATTTTTCAACTTCAGGAAGCACATGCATTAGTAGTTAAAGAACAATAGTTTTGAATTTGTAACTATTGATCAGGGTTAGAATACAGAATTTTATGTCCAGAAGGAAGCCTATGGTAAGGATGCAGTTTAGAGAAGAATTTATCTACACTTGCACTACTAAGGACTACTTTACTTGGCAGCATAAAATCCTATTAAATTAAACCAAACTTAACTTGATTTTACAATAGTGCTAAAGGCAGGTTGTAAATTTAAGGCTTTAGAAGAAAAAAATAATTTATGTGAAACATTACATCCATTTATAGGGCATACATTCTTCCACCTTGCCACTGTTGGAGTTTGTGCTGTTGAACCTGTGACCTGCCACCTTCCACATGGTCATAATTGCATTTAATAAATCTTCTCATTAGCGGGTAAATGTCTGTGTTTCATTGTGGCATTCAGTCTGGCTTAGCCCAAGGACAGCTGACATTGTCCAGAACTAGAGCAAGAGGGAAGCTCTCATTCAGCATTGCTGCTCTCGGACCTGGCTTGCTTTAGACTGGGCAGAGTTCACGACTCTGCTGATGCGTAGCATTGTTTAAGGACGTCATTAGCTGCTTTCTCCTGTGGAAACCAATGCCGCCCTGAATAAAAGTGGCTTCCTCTACCTCCAGCTTACTCTTACCCTGATGTCCCCATTTTTCTTCTTAGCACTCATCTAATCACCTCCTGATATAGCACTTTCTTGTTTATTGCCTATTGTTTTCTCTTTTTCTCCCAATAGCATGGAAGTGTCAAAGAAATTATTTCATAATCCTAGAACACCAGTGCATCATAGGACTTAATACTCATTTTTTAAATTAAAATTATATAAGAACAATTTTGCTTGAGCTGTGACCACTAAACAATTTTTTTCAGTGCATCAAAGAATTATATTAAATGCTAGATGATTTCATACCTCATACTTTGTATCATATCCAACAGTCACCGAATTCTTAAGTTAGGTTTTAGACTAATGAATATTGGACATCATGCTATATTCAACACTAGCTTGTATGCATATATAATATTTTATATATAAATATGTATGTATGATTACATTTGTATGTGTATACACAGCTCTGTATACATAGGTATATAAAAACACATAATTCTCATTGAGAACATAGAGAAAATGATGGTTTAAAACTAAACCGCGAGCCTCCAGAGAGAGACTATGACTAATAATGACTTTATATTTCTTAAAAGTTCAAATATGATTTCTGTTTATTGAGTTTAAAAAACTTTAATATATTACTTGATGACATTTACATTCATCTTTTTGAAGTGAGTTAAAGGTACTTCAAGTTTATCAAAATTAATCAGTAATCCAACACAACATATTCCTGTGTACTCAATGTGATCCAGACCTTCTGGTAGAGGCAGGGGATATATCAGTGGACACTCAGATAGCTTCTGACTTTAAGAACCTTATGTACAACATAGCTGCTTATTTACTCTATTTTGATAACTGTTCTGAAGAAGCAGCACAGGAGGCTGGAGAAGATTAACTGAATTTAGCCTAAGAACTTTTAATGCAAAAATACTGCTGCTTGAGTGAATAGAAGAAAAGCTGACACCATTTTCTTGTCAGGTTCTGAAATGTCCTAAGTAGAAATTGCATAGAGCTGGTGCTCATTATGCTACATTACCTCGATAAAAAAACAGACATTTAGATGGACAGAACATTGCTTCTTATCTGAGTGACAGGAAACCCTAAGTACTATAGATTCTCCAATAGTGGGAGGACAAGACCACATTATCTGCTGTCTTGGCCCAACTGTGGTGTCATTTCAAATGTGAAGTAGAAATAATGGCATTCTTGACTTTGAATCTCAAAATGCCATAATTTAAGGCTAAATCAAAAAGTCATTTTCATGGTTGTAATTTATCTGGTATATCATTCACATTAAAGAATTTGTTTCCAGTTATTAGTCCCCTATCTTCATATGCAAGTGTGCTTTTTAAAAAAATTATTAAGGAGTTGAGTGCATGTGTGCTTTTTGAGAATTTATAACTCTATGAAAAGGCATTTAATGTTTACCTTGAGTTTTGTTGAGTGTTTAAATCAGTTTGGTATCACAGGGTGAGGAAGAACAGTATTCATTCCCATATAATGTTGTCAGTATGGTCACATTCAAAACAAACAAGGAAGGTAGCAAATAATGAAACAAGTAAAAAAAAATTTTTTTTTTTTACAGATTTAATGGGACATGGGAAAATGTGAGTTAGGAATCACTTTTATAATTGGTTCAAGTCCAAGTTGTATGTTCAGTGTAACTTTAGGTTTCCCTTTACCTAGTTATTGTACCTTCTGCATAGTGGACATGAGAAGTAAGGGCAAGAGAAGAGGGCAATAATGCATAATGGCATTAAAACTCCTAAAAAACCAAGACATAACAGATTATATGTATGTCTTTCCTAACTGACAAAGAACTTTATACTTTAGGATTCAACACAAAATCCTTACCCTAAAAATTTTCTTTTAATCATGATGCTTGCTTCTTTTCCTATCACCGCTGTTCTGTGGGTGAACACTGCACCATGGTATAACCAACAGGGGCTGGGAGGTCCCAGCACAGCAGTGGCAGATTGTAGGAAAGTAGGCTACCCCCGGTGACTTCGATGGAGTGTTTCTCTGCAGGAGCAGGGAGGTATCCAGAGATGTGTAGAGGTGGACACTACACAAGATAAGAGTCATCTCTCCATCTAGTTATGTAGATGTGACATGAAATAACAGGAAACAGCAAGTTGGAGGTAGAGGAATCAGCGTTCCTTCTGGATGCCCCCGGGGGAAGGCACCTTTTTGGACCTGCATGACTACTTATGCTTTTTGCCACACAAGGAAGACACTCCCTTGCCTTTCGATATATATATTTCTAAAACCTTTTCATCAAGAGTAGTATTTAGCAGTCAGAAGGTATGGGTACTAATCAGTCACAATGGATGTTAATAAGTGCTCTATTATATTTTTCTTGAGAGAACACATGAGCTGTTAGTATTTAATGTATTCCACAGAAAGTCAAATTGATAAATTTTAAAGTAGAACTTATGGAATAAGTGAATTTATCGAAAATTTGCTGAAAATGGTCAAGAACCAAACTCAAATGTCCACCGATGTGATTTTCCCAATTAGTTTTCCCTAAGGGTGTCTACATCTTAGCTCTCTTGTTAGTATGCACTATTGACATTTAATTGTGAGAGGCCTTGCTGAACGAATACGATGTTTCTATTTAATTCTTCTCCTTATTATTGCTTCTATTTTTCCTGCAAAGGTCCTAAACCAAATACCATTCTAAAGCGGCTGTCTTCTATCTTTAACGGGTGGACTAGAAATAACCTCTATACCATGACGAGTGTTATTTAAACTTGTATATAGTTAAGATCTTTATACTGCCCTTTTTATTATTAAAATCATTGAAACTTGGTTTCTTCTAAATTGTAAAAGACACTGAAGTTTAGTTTTCTTCTTTTAAAATAACGAAGATATTATATACATTTCTACATTAATTTTCCAAAGGCACAGGGAGCATGATTCTTATCTGATTCAGGGTTTTCTAGTCCTTTGTCTTTTACATTTCCCCGAAGACTAAGAATAAAAGTCACCTTAAGATTAGAGACACACTTTAATGGTCTCATTCTGAGTAAGAGTCCAAGATTTTTAGTGAAGTATTGGCAATTCCATAGCCTCCTGTATGTTCAGTAACTTTAATTCCCTGTAGGCCTCCTTAGTCTGCTGGTTTGAGGACGCCTACAGGGTTACCCCTTTTACAGACCCTGTAAGATGCATTTGAAGAGTTCTGAGGATGTCAGAGTGAGATTTCAATGGGATGATTATGAATGGACTAGTCCACCAAGTGAAGCTGCATAACTTCTCATTTTGGTTTCATGGAAGTTTTATGAAACTGTTTTTTAAAAAATACCCCAAGAATACTAAGCAAGAAATTGACGATTGATCACGGTTAAATAAATATTGGTATTTAAGTAAATATATTATAAACTCTTCTATTACAAAGTGAAGTAAGATCTTAAGGTTGATATTGTTTGAAAAAATTCTGGAAAATTTTGCTCATTAAGAGTTAAATTCCAGTAATAGATCAGAATTACTTTCTACTTCACAATCACTCTTATTATTTCTGTAATGCAAATATAAGAAAAATTAGAAAAGTCAGGAACATACTTCAATTTTTAGAAAACTGATATATTTGAAATTTTTAGTTTGAAAATTTTTAGGAAAGCATTGAAAACAAGTATAAAATATATATTGTTAATTATTTTATATTTGGGATCTCAGCATTTGTACCCTGGAAAGAAAACTATTTCAGTTTGTCTTCACATTATTAGATTCAGATTACAAAACAGTAATATTTATTTTTCCTCCCCAGATTTAAGTTGTTAATGGATGGGTTCTCAGAATAGAGATAGTAGAACAAAGTCAATGCTTCACAGGTGATTTGCCCTGAGTCTCTCAAGGGTTAGATTAGAATCATTTTACTCTGGGATAACTGAAGTAGAGAAATATCGCAATTTCTCCATATATTGCACTTTCTCTCTCTCCATTTTTTTTCTTACTGTAATTGGGATTGAACCCAAGGACACTTTACCAGTGAGCCACATCCCCAGTTATTTTTAGTTTTTGAGACAAGGTCTAGCTAAGTTCCTGAGGCTGACCTTGAACTTGTGATCCTCCTGCCTCAGCCTCCCGACCATGGGTCACACTTTTACTTATTTTTTATAAAGAGAAAGTGATGGTGAGAGAGAGGGGGGGGGAGAGAACAGCAAGTCTTAGTTTTTCATGTGGCTTTCTCATGGCTCTGACACTTCATTGTGTACATGATGCTGGGGCTCTAACCGGTGTTCTTTTTCTCATGCCAGGTAAACACTCCAATTGCTGAGACACTACTCTAGCCCCTGGGCCGCACTTTTAAACACTCATCTTCTGTGATTTAATACAGAAATGATAATTGAAAGAACATTTTTATTTTATTTGCTGATTTGACTTGCATCTCACTACATATTCAAGTGAATGGAGAAATAAGAATTAAGAAATTCCCCCTTGACATTTACCTTTAAAGTCCTGACTACATTTAATAGTTGCATAGCTACAAATTTGGGAGTTTTCTTTCTTTTTTTCTTATTTTTATTTTTTTAAGAAACTTATAAAGTAGACTTTCAGTAGACATTTTAATCAAAGTTGTGTGAGAGTCAAGATGATGTATTTATTCACCATGGTGAAGAGCCACTGAAAAATGAGCAGACGTTTCAAAATTAATCATGCTATGTGATTACTCTGCTGTGTTCTGATCATTATAATTGAAAATACTCTTCTAATGCTAGCAATTAATATTGTCTGTCTTTTTGTTTTGTTTATCAGTCTTTTTTTGTTAAATCACTTGTGGTAGGAGGTCATTGTCTATTTACTTATGTTATTATTTCCTATTCAGTTACAAATGGGTATTTAGTTATACTGCTTAGTCAATATAAGATGTTATATATATATGTGTACACATGCACACTCATACACATGCATATGTGTATATATATGTATATACAGGTACTGGGAATTGAATCCAGGGACACTTATCACTGAGCTATATCCCCAGCCCTTTTTATTTTTTATTTTGAGACAGTGTCTCACTAAGCTGCTGAGGCTGGCCTTGAACTGTGATCTTCCTGCCTCAGCCTCCCCAGATGATGGGATAACAGGTGTGCACCATTGTACCAGGCAGTACAAGAATCTTACTATGATATAGACAAAGATTTAAAAAGCATAAAGAAAAGTAAGGATTTATATACAGTTGATTGTTCTCCCCTTGATTTCTTTAGTACTATCATGGTAATATTTTAACAAAAATCAAATTAACATCCTATCATTATATGTATACATCACTGTATATTTAATTACGTACATATTTTAAGTATGGAGGATTACCTGGAATCTGAGCTTAGGAAGATGTTTGTCTTCCTCATTGGTATCATACCACTACAACTATTATCACTACCAATTTTAATGATGGTGATAGGAATAACAATGATGTTAAACACATATTTCACTTATTATGTGTCAGACCCTAATCTAGATACTGAATCATTCCCTTCTAATTTATTTCCATTTCTAATAGATACATTTATAAAGAATGCACATGTGGCCTGTTCAAAACCTACCTCTGTGAATGTACTTCAGAAAGCAGCTCAGGGCTATGTTATGGGAGTGTTATTTTCACAAAAGCTTGCTGTGATGAAAACATTATATAATAGTATCTAATTTCAATGTACAGTTATTTGTAAAGCTCTTATTTACATTCTCCTAAAGATGACAAGATACCTTAAAGTATTCAAGCTGTTCCCTGTATGTTTTCTCTCATTTTGCTTCCTGATAAAATTGTTCACACATAACACCTTTTGAGTTAGGTTTTGCAGAGTATACTCTGAAGCTCTTTTTATGTTTTATTTTCACACAGCCTGGTGATTTTTTGAATTTCATTCTTCTGGGGGTTTAGCTGAGGAGTCCTGTGAGATGGTAATGCCAGACCATGACCATATAAATTATTTCACCCAAGTTGCTCTAGAGCTTGCTGACTATCATCTCAACTAGTGTAATGGTAATAGGAATTTCTGATAAGGGAGTTTGCTTCGTGGACAATATAAGCAGCCCCTCTGCCTATAGGGAATTCTACAGTGTTTCCATATCAGATATTTATGCACATGTTCTATATTTAGCTAAATTGATACTTACCAGATATTTAGCCCCCTCCCATTCATTCAGTAGAGAGTAGAGTATCAAGGTTTTCCCTCACTGATCTAATTTTATATAATAATATACAGAAAAATCCAAATTTTGTACTTAAGACAGTATAAAAGTCTAAGTGGAAGAAGATACTATTCTAGTGTAGAAGTTAAAATTCTCATGAAAGGACGATGCAGTGCTACATGCCTGGATGTAAGAAATGTCTTCTTGTAGCCATATGTTACTGTCAAATAATTGGTAAAGAAAGAATCAACACTTAAAAACTCTATTATTGGAAAATCTGAAATATATATCAGCCTGATCACTTCACCATAGATAATGCAATTAAGAATAGACAGAGGCTTAGAATAAAAACCCTCTCATGAATTTTTTTTCTCTCAGTGTCTTAGAAGATGATTATGGATAAAAATAATAGGTTTGTAAGAGCAAAGAATCAACACTGATCAATAAGCCATCTTCTTCCAGGAATTTTCTTTAATTCTGGTTGAGTGGGTCAAGGTCATAAGAGAAAGACTCAGTATTTACCTTCCTTTAGTGACTAGTCACTACTGTGGTCTCACCAGCACCATTTCTCTTCTGGTTAAATCCCCTTGCAATATAGCTCATAATTAGGCAGTGTGTATTTGGACCTGTGGTCATGGGCTCCCTGTATTAGAGTGGGGATAGGAGAAGGTGGAGGAGCCTCTGTTTGGCACATAATGGAACCACAGTCAGATAAATTCAGCCTTTCCATATTACCCCAGTGTCCTCGTGGGCTCATTGGAATGTCTTATTTTGGGAAGGAGGCATATTGCCTTTGAAAATGATGAAGAATCCATGTTGTTCTCTCAAAGATAGGGTAGCAAGCACACTTAACTCATTTCATCTTATTTTTTGCTACTTCATCTCTACCCATTGCGCATGCTTTTTAGGATCTGTAGGTCTTTCCCCAGCCCTACTCTTATAGAATTTGCCACTTATTTTAGTAACATAAAGAAGAAAATAAAAAGCAGATGTTGTAAATATACTTACCGGAAAAACATAAAGATCCCCAGGGAAATCACCAAGGTGAAAATCGATAGGGAGTGACCCACGATAGCCAAGTAATACAGGACATACGCATTCTGGAACCAGAACAAAGCCAAAGAGAGGAACAAATGAGTGCAGGAAAGGGGACTTGGTTTCTGCTCCTTAGTACATGGCAACACGCTTTCCTCCTTCAAAACCACTTGCTTAAATTATAGCAAAGATTTCAGTGAATAAAATTATTTTATCTTTATTCATGTGATTTGATGAAATCAACTAACCTATTTTCAAAGAATAAATTTCCTCAAGATGAATTAAATCTCATTCAAAAATATATTATGGAAATAGCTTTTAAATGATAAAAATTATTACTTCACAGTCAAGTAAGAGATCCTCATAGGGTTTGACTTCAAGGATCTTACACACAGTAGGTAGGTCTACCTTGAAGAGCTGCAGGAGTTTCAAATTCTTTACAAATTCCCCCAACACTTAGCACTAGGAATACATGGAAAGATCAGAAAGTAGGATGGCAAGTTTTTGTTTTTATTTAACCTAGGATTTAAATACATACAATTTCATATGTCAATTAAAAAAATTTGGAAAAAAAGGTATCTTTAGCAGTTAGTTGGTCAAAGATGCAGAACGCATTTTCCACAGCAGCTGTTTCTTAATTCTATTTTTTCACGATCATGATTTATTTTCTTTCTTCTCTCATTGTGTTCTGTTAGACTGCCTTCCTTCATGAAATGCGTAATATCACAGCATCTTTTTCCTGGTCGTCTGTAACCTTTCCTTTTCGCAGAATTTAACCACACAGAAAGGAGAGTTTGAGCTTGTCATCCATCTCTCTGACTTTTCTTTCACTGCTTCTCTTATTCTCTCTGTTTCTTTGTCTCAGTCTCTGTTTGTCTCTCTCACAGGCACATGCACAATTTTGAAACTAGTTTTTGCAGTAAATATTATTCTGTCAGCTTTACGATTGTAATTGAAGCAGACTTAAATCTGTTGGAATTAGGGATTTTATTTTTACTTTCTGTTTTTCTTTTATTATTTTTATTTATTTTTTTATTAGAAGAATATAGAAATACAGTTGAGGGGGAAACATTATCAAAACATTAGCAATCAATGGATATAAACTTTGTTGTCGAGGGGAAAAACCAGATCATGGATAACCACCTTGGAATTTACCTATTGCAGTTTCCCCCAGAAGAACTCATGCGTTAAATGGGTATCTAGTGGAGGAATGACATCGGCTTCTGGGATGGTTCCCCCATCTTCCCAATCTCCAGACTCCTATGAGTTCTTCATATACCCTCTCCTCTCCCCCTCCCTACACCTCCAAGTATCCTATAGAGCCATCCCCCTAATGCTCTGAAAGTCATTCAATTTGCAGTTTTGTTAGGTTAGCTGTCTGCCATACTGCTTCCCCATATATGCTAGCATCAGCAGATGAGAGAAACCATTCGGCCCTTGAGTCTCTGAGATTGGGAGTGTTTTTCTTAATGAGGCATAATTTGTGTATAATTTTGTGTTTGTATTTTTATCTCTTGAATTCTTGTCTGAAGTTCTTTCTACAGTTTGTTGGGTCTCGATATTAATGTGAATGTAATGTAGATAAGGATAATTTCTGTGAAGTGCTTTGAATTTCTGGGATAAATGTGACATCTAAGCACCTTGAACATTTTGATTCTTGTCACTTGCCTTGCGAAGGGTCTGAGGTTGAAGCATTAATTCTGCTAAAATGTTCCCAAAGTATGTAGAGCCCTTGATTTGGTTATGTGTATGACCTTATAACAAATATTTTCAACAAACATCACATTTCTAGGCTCCAGAAATTTCAAAGTGGACTAACCAACTTCTTCTGAATTATACCTGTTGTACCGTCTGACCAGCAATTTACATACCAATTGACGTATTCATTGCTGATATCATTCTCCTAATAGCACTTCTTATCCTATCCCTACAGGTAATTACGATAAAATTGGAATAATTGGTTTATGATAGGAGCTGATTAAAAACTTCAGAGAACTTTTTGAGAGGGATTTGGGAATGCTTTTAAGAAAATAAATATTCAGCTCCTGACTTTTCACCCTGGAATTAATTTCCTGACTGTTTTTTCTAAGAAAGCTTCATATAACTTAATTTTATTTTTCTGTTTGAAACTAGGGATTGTAGGGATTGAACCCAGGGACACTACTTAACCACTCAGCCATATCCCTGGCATATATATATATATATATATATATATATATATATGCATATATATATAACAAGGGCTAAGTTGTTTAGGGCTTTGCTGAGTTGTGGAGGCTGACCTTGAACTTCCAATTCTCCTGCTTCAGCTTCTGGAGTCACTGGGATGACAGACATGCACCACCACACCTGGCTTAATTCTATTTTCCTAAGAAAATTCTGTATAACTTAGTTCATATTTTTTTCAGGTGTCTTCAGAGTACTTCTTTTTTAACAAAATGTATTTTTTTCTGAGATATTTATTTAAATGAATAAAATGAAATCAGCAGCTCATAATTTAGTTGCTATCCTGTATCATTTTCAAAACTGAGAAGTTTTTTTTAAAATAAATTTTGGGTTTCTTCAATATTTTGTGACTTTAGTTATATGAAGGATATGTAGAAAAAATTAATGATAGTATTAAGTGCCTAAAAGGGAGCATCTCTTTTTAAAATTATTTCCTTTTTAGATGTGGCTGGTGTAGATGAAAAAATCAAACATGACAACAATGAAAATTATTTAGTTGAATTTGTACTGTTTATAAAAATCCAGTGAACCTGGGTATAATTTTTCCCATAAAATCACAATCAGCATTCATTCACTCAGGAAATTCCTTCACGGTAACATATTACTTCAGTCAGACTTTATTAAGTAAACATCTCCCCATTAGGGTGTAGACATGCATCTAATTCTCAGGGGTGATCAAGCAATTTGTGAAGAGGCTTTGCTGCCCTCTTCTTGTGTTTGTGACAAGATATCCCACAAGACAACCATTTTCTAAGCTATTTATTCATCTTGATGTTGTTGTTGTTTGTTTTAGTTTTAATAAAAGGAAGAATATTTTATTTATTCCTATAATCGCTCAATAGCAAACACAAGCATGATATGCTTTCAGCTTCCAACTCATTCATTGTTTAGTGTGCAGCTGATCTCTGAAGGAAATAATGGATTCATGTGCAGCCAGCCAGGATATAGGGAGAAGCCCTGGACAGCTAAACATTTGGCATTTTTTTTCCAGTTCTGTAGGGTGAAGAGGCTAATTGTAGACTTAACAATATTTTCAAATTTCTGATGTATGAGACATTATCTGCCCCCTCCCCATTAGTTTATATAAATGTTTCTAAGCAAAGATGATATTCAAAATATTTAATCATATTAGACTCCCACTGAAAATAATCTTAACAGTCACACCTATGTCAGTGGGCCAACGAGGTTCCTTCACTATCTGGTAGTAAAATTATCCAAATCTGGGGAAGGAGAGGGTAACAAGCTTCTGACCTGCAGAAAATTCTGAAGTTTTAGAACTTTTCCAGGAGAGAGATGTCAGAAAGTCCCTTGAAATGCTGCCTGTTTTCAGAGGGGAAACCAATCATCTGCTTTGTGAACATAATCCATTTTGCCACAAATAACCTGATTCCATATGCTCATGGAAGTTCCATTGATCTTAGGTGCTAACCAAGAAAGGAATTGTCATTTTCTCTAAAGTCACTTCATAGAGACCCTGACTTACAGGTCACCACCTATTTCCCAATTTCCTTCCATAAAAATCATCTAGCTCCATGGTATCAGGTATTTTATAGCTCTACACCCATTTTCACATACAAATAATGGAATTCTCTTCCAATACTGAAATTTGAAATGGCACCTACCTGCATCTTGTCAGGAGTGAACGCGTTACACAGAGTATAGTTGGACCAGGTTCGATTGTTGTTGGGATGTTTAAACCAAATCCCCATTTCATCACAGTATTTAGTAACCCTTTCTGTTAAGGCAACATAATAATCATAGCTTTAGTATCTTAAGATCCCAAGAAGGAAAAACAATAAGGTAAAACTTAAAAAGCCATTTCAAAGTGCTAATCACGTTGTAGACTTGAATGTGAACAACAGTCAGTAAAGTTCACATGGGTCGTGTGTTATATAAAGAGTGTATATGTGTTGTTTTGTTTTATCTTCAGTGAAGCCATGCGAAGCAACTGTTGACATTTTTGATGTACAAACTGGAGGCAGATGGGGAGATGCTATAGGGTTTGGAAAAGTCATAAGGATCGATCCAGGATTTAAATTCATATTTTTAAACAAATTTCTGCTTATAAATGAGATGTGAGAAGACCAAGACCATATCTTTTTCATCTGTTTGTAATATTTTTATAAGACTGACTACATGAAATTGTGGTTTTGGTGAGTCAAATGGCCAAATATTGGCAATTTCATATGCTTAGATCCAATAGAAATCCAAAATTAAGGGATATAGCAAGAATTCAATTTTCAACCTCTCAAATAGATTTACAGAAAGCATTTTGGAATGCATAGATTTCACCTTTACTATTTACTTCTTTAAACCTTTCTTAGATGCTAGTTACTATATCTATAGTTAGCATATTACACATCTCCACCATTGCTATGTGTCAGACACTGGGCTAAGCTCTTTATAGAACAATCTCCTTAATGTTACTATAGTCCTTTAAAGTGGGTGTGTTTCTCCAGTTTACAGAAGAGGAAGCCCAGGCACAGAGAAGTTAGGTAAATTCCATTTCCATGGCTAGTAAGTAGCAAGGCCAAGAATCCAGTTCCATTTGATTCCAAAGTTACTGCAGGGCTTGTAAGCACCACGGTCAACCTTTGAGTCCTGCGACCATGTGAGCAGCGGTCAAAGAAAATGCAACACAAAACTCTTACTATTAAGATGTAGGTAAAGGTAAGAAAATAGGATGATGGAAAGGAACCCGCAAGCTGGATTTGGCATAGAAAGAAAAAAAAATGTTGGTTTGACCAAAGGTGTCCTTCTTTTTGAAATTGATACTTAATAAGAGGAGTAAAGACCGGCACCTCATCACCCCTGTAAAAAACACCTCTGTTGGGCTGGAGCTGTGGCTCAGTGGTTACAGTACTTGCCCGGGATGTGCCAAGTATGCGAGTTCAAACCCCAGTACCACGTACACAATGAAGTGTTGGAGCAATGAAAGCCACATGAAAAACTAAAAAAAATTGTTTCTCTCCTTTTCTATCACTGTCCCTCTCTCTTTATAAAAAAAATAATAAGTTGTTTTTGTGTGATGTAGAGTGCTGGTATAGTATATTAAAGCTTTGGTGTTTTTTGAATTTTAGCTGTGTGTGTGTCTGCAAAAAGTCATGTGCCAAACTTGATACAAATGATACACTCCCATGAGTTGTAATATCTTTTGTAAAAGATTCACTATTAGGCATTGATAAAACTATGATAATGAAAAATAATGACATTCATGTTGATGGCTTTACTTCAAGTACAGGGCCTTAGCAGCTTCTTGTTAAATTTTGCTTTGATAGCATATTCCTGCCCACTGTCACCCTTCTCTGAATTTCAATACTGCTCCTTACACTTTCACTATTTATCTCTCTTTTACCAAGAACTTTGTCCAAAATGAAAACATCTGACATTTCATTAAAGTTTTCTGTGCATCATTAAGACATAGCTTTCAGAGCAATAATAAAATCCTAAAGAAATTACGTTTATTGAATATAGACATTTTTACTATGTGCTTTTGGGAAATGGATTTAGCTCCCAGATGAGAGGGTCCCATCTCAAAACCAGGCTGAAAAGATGGATCTTGCCTGGAAATCTCTATTTTGCTGATCAAAACCTTGCCTTTTAGTCAATATTTCAGCCATGTAGCAAGAGCCTGATGCCACTTTGGAACTGGTCTAGCAGTCTCAATAGCAGAATGGTGCTTTGTGCCAATCAAGTTATCTCTAATGTAGTTGTCAAATCAAGATCAACGAAGCATCATTTATTGGGAGGATTCAATAAAGGACTGAAGGATTATCATTAAATAGCATTTACTTAGAGTTTATAGGAATGTAGCTTTGAGTCAGGGCACTATGGAGAACCCCTTTCTTTTTTCACCTCTGAACTTTTCCATCAAAATGGGAGTTCCCAGAAGTGGCTGGCTGACACTGGTTTTCAAAGTAGCTCCCTGTAATTACCCTTCAAGTATCCCTGCCTTATTTAGGTGGAACTCTGGATTCAGGGATAAATTGGACGGATCTTCCCTTGAAGGCAGCACAAAGATCGTCCAAACACGGTCCAGGGATGGACTTGTTTCTCTGCTCTAACAGGGATTTCAGAGCTACATTAATGCCCTCTTAACCAGTAAAGTGAAAACTCTCAGAAAAAAGAATCTCACCCATTAAAAGAGATTCAATGTGTAGTTGATGCCATGTAGTTTCAGCATGTGGGCCTCCTTTAGAACTACAATGCACACCCCCCTTTCCTTATCTTAGCTACAGATTTATTTCAGTGGGATGGACATATTTCTATTTTCTTGAGATAGGACTTTTCTGACCTGATGCCCCCATGCCTGGAGCTTGGTGTCTCTTAGCCCTGGGCCTCTCTGGTCCCTGCACCAGCCTCCTCTGAGGCTGTGTTCTGCCTCCCACATGCACAGCTGATTAGTGCACTGGTTGATCCTGCCTGGTTCTGACTACCTTCTTATCTGGGCTTTCTTCATTGTTTCCTAGTTTGATCTTGACTCTACATTTAACCATAGCAGAACTTCAAAAACCTTGATGTCCAGGCTGTACTGCAATCTCATTAAATCAGACTCTCTGGATGAAACTTGGCATCAGGATTTTTAAAAAATTTCCTAGCTCCTCAGTTAAGCTGAGAATTATTCACTTCTTGCTACCAGCTACCCAGTCCCAGGCGCCCCTCCCATCTGTCTGCCTAGTCTCTGGATGTATGCTGTGAACACCCTCCACACTCCTCTGTCTTGCACCTGACCACGGACCCTGACCTGGCATTCCACACTTCTATTCCACATCTCCGACCTGCTTACAGATTCCTGAGCATTCTGAACCAGGTGGCTTTGGCCCTTGGATTTCTCACTAAACTTGGAAACTGATATTCTAGGTCTGCTCCCTGCTCAAGCACCCCAGTTTGATTCCTAACTACACAGCATGACAAGATGGAGGCCTAAAAAGTTCCAGCAGAATTTAATCTGCATGAGTTTATATGAAGACTGAGAAATAAAAGTTCTCAAGGGGCTTCTAAACTGCTGTACTTAATTAACTAGAGAGGGTCAGGTGAAGGCTCAGGAGACTTGAGCTCACATACAGTTTTGTGTCAATTATTGTAAGTATAAAGTGACATGATGTACATGAAAATATTTTAAAAATAATGCTGAATATTTTGGTATTTAAGGAAAAGCATCCATATGGAGCTTTTATGATTAAAGTGAATTTGGTGCTACTCATTCATTTAATATATCTTTCAGTTATTCCTGTTGGTCCCAAGTTCAGACCTGGGCATTGGTTTAATTATTACACTATTAGTCTTACTTACTGAGCATATTTTAATAATCTGAGGTTAAACAGAAATTTGATGTCTAGAGTTACCAGCTCCTGATTTAGTTTTTTACAAAACATGACAGTTTCAAACAATTTTCAAGGTTATTTAGAATTTTCATTATGTAATCATACCAGTTCAGTCGATACAAACTCTGCAACAAGATTTTGCATTAAAATTTAAAAAAATTTAAAAAAGCACATTTAAATAAAAACTATTCACAGAATTGTAGACAAACTAATCTTATAAACCAGATTTGAATACTAATATGCACAACTAATCAGCAATATGACTTTAAAAATAGAGATAGCTTGCAGTATTTGTCTTCATAGCTGAGTAATAGTTTAATTAAGGGCACTCTTCAGAAAGTTCTAAAATTTGGAGTATGACTAGAGAGACATATTTTATATCTGATTGTATTTTCAGATCCATGCAAACTCCAAAAACTTTGTAACAAAAATATAAAATGAATATTATACCTGTGGGGTCGAAATCCGGAAAGTAATCTGGGCATAATTGAAAGGTCGTCATTCCAGCCGGAGTGTCATCCCAGCACATCCAGCCATCCCAGGTGCGGTTGCAGTATGGACCTGGACATTGACAAGAAAATTAATACTTATTTATTTCCTTAAATAAAATTTAATGAAAACAGAAGAGTCGTCCCAAAACAATCTTACATGTAGCTGATCCTACTATTCTGGTCATGATTGTTCACATTTCCAATGAACCAGAGTCGTTTATAGTGTAAATAAAATTTCTAATAGCTTTAGTGTATGGGTGACCAAATTATTTCATTGAATGAAAGGCAGGGTTCTCATCCTACTTTGTAAGAGTTTCCACGATTGAGTTTATCAGAAAGCTAGTCACAGCCAGGTGCAGTGGTACACTCCTATAGTCCCAATGACTAGGGAGACTGAGTTAAGAGGATCACAAGTTCAAAGCCAACCATAGAAACTTAGTGAAACTGTGTCTTAAAATAAAATAAAAAAGGGTTGTGGATAAAAATAATATGGGGTGATAGGAAGGGAGGAGAAGGGGAAATGTTGGAACTGACCAGGTGCACTCCAAGCAAGTATAAGTATGTCACTGTATATACTATAGTCATGTAAATAATAAATGTTCTTCATAGGTATAAGAATTATGCCACCATACTTCGGTATTTTAGGAAAAATATAGGAACTAGAAAGAGAGCCAAGGGATTGGGGAAACTGGAGGAGGGAGGTAGGGGGGTGCTGGCAGGGGTGGGGATATTGACCAAATTGTATTTCTGTATTGTGTGCATCCATGAATATGTGACAACAAATTCCATCATTACGTACAACTATAATGCGCCAATAAAAAAATAAGAAAAAAATCTAAAAAAAAGGGTGCTGGGGATATGGTTTAGTGACTCTGGGTTCAATTTCTGGTGCTAAAAATAAATAAATAGATAAACTAATAAATTAATAAGTGAATGAATGAATGAATAAACAAAAAGCAAAGATAGCTGCAAAGATTGCATTTTATTCTGCTCTCCATTTATTTAATCATAAGTGAGGTGAATCTAAGGTATAGGTTCATTGTTAATCAAATGGCTTTCAGATGTACCGATAAGTTTTTACCTCCTAAAACCAAAAAGCTTTTGCACTGCCAAGGAAATAATCAAAATAGTCAAGAGGTTTCCTACAGAATTGCAGAGAATCATGGGCTGTGATTCCTCTGACAGGGGTCTCATATCCAGAATCTACAAAATCCTCAAAAGATCTCAACTTCAAAAACATAAACAACTCAATCAATAAATGGGCCAAAGAACTAAATAGAAACTTCTCAACAGAGGACATTGATCAAGCCAATGAATACATGAGAACGTGCTCTAAATCACTAGTAATCAGAGAAATGCAAATTAAAACTACATTAAGATTTCACCTCATGCCAGTCAGATTGGCAAAAATGAAGAAAATAAACAACAATAGATGCTGGAGGGGTTGTGGAGAGATAGGTGCATTAGCACACTGTTGGTGGAACTGCAGACTGGTACAGCCCCTCTGGAAAGCAGTATGAAGAATCCTCAAAAAACTAGGGATGAACCCACCATAGGATCCTGCTATTCCTCTCCTGGGTATTTTTCCAGGGGATTTAGAATCAGCACATCACAGAGACACAGTAAAATCTATGTTCATAGCAGCTCAATTTACAATAGCTAAATTATGGAACAATCCAGATGTCCCTCACTGGATGAATGGATCCAAAAACTGTGGTACATATATACCATGGAGTTTTACTCAGCAATTAGAAACAATGATATCACAGCCTTTGAAAGTAAATGTACGGCTATGGAAGAAATTATGCTGAATGAAATCAGCATAACCCAGGGAACCAAGGGTCAAATGTCTTCACTCATCTGTGGAGGCTGGAGCTAGACCCTGGCCAATGAGAAAGGAGGCCAATTCTCATGTTTTAAATCCTGAAAAGTTGTAGTGACGTACAACCTAAGGCGTTCATAGAGATGTATTGGGAAGGAAGTGGGGAGGGATAAGGGTGGATAATTGGGGGAGGGGGCTCTTGGGGGTAAATCTAATTTTCAGAATTTATATATATTATATTATTTCATTAGAAGCATGTTTGATAGTTCAACAAGTAAATTTCTTAATAAAAATGAATTAATCAGAAAAAAACTGGATTTACAGGTCTTACAGTTCCCATGAGATATGAGAAGTTTTTCTGCCATTATCAGCATGAGGATTTGAAGAATAATTCAGAAAGCTATGGAACCAACTAAGGTACCCTTTAATGGATAAAGAAAATGTGGCATATGCACACAATGGAGTATTACTCAGCCATATTGAAGAAAGATACTATGTCATTTGCTGACAAATGGATGGAACTAGAGGATGTCATGCTAAGTGAAATAACCCAGACTCAAAAAACTGAAGGCTAAATCTTCTCTCTAATATGTGAAAGCCAATCTAAAATAATGAAAAGAAGAGAGGAATAGACAAAGGGGAAGGAAATGGAGGAAGGAGGAATGATAAAGGGAAATTTCATGGAAGGAACCAGACTTAAATTTCTCATGTTCATATATGAACAACTTATGGTGGATCTCATCAACATGTATAGCAACAATCACTAAAAGTTAAAAAAATACTACTAGCAAATAACAGAAAGACCAGTGGAGCAGGGGGATGAGAATGGGGTAGTGGGCTTGGGAGAAGGAGAAATACTGAGGACTGAATTAGAATAAGTTATACTGCATGCTTTTATAAAACTGTTTATCTTATTGTCAAGTATATCTAACACATAGAGCGGGTGGAAGGAAGGGAGGGGAAGGGGAAATACTGGGAACCTAGTTAAAACAAGGTGAACTCCAAGCTTTTCTAAGTATGTCATTGTATATGCTACTGTCATGTATATATATAAAAAATGGACTGGGAGGAAGGAAGGGGAAGGGAAAAAATTGGAGACTGAATTAGAACAAGTCAAACTCCATTCTTTTATAATTATGCCATTGTATAATCTTTCATCATGTATACATAAAAAAAGATCCAATAAATATATCTTAAAAAGACAGCATTACTTGAGAAAAATTCATAACACCAATTAATTTTTCAAAATATGAAGTAAACTTTAAGGAATACATTTTGCAAAGCTTATTAGCATATTGCATCTAAAATAATTTTCTTCAAGTTTTTAATTTATTTATTTATAAACATTGAATTCTAGGAATTGATATGAGGTATTGACTTTTTTTTCATGGTAGTTTGGTTCTCACAACCAAATGTGTTATTTGAAAACCCAGACTTAAATTAGAAAATTAAAATACAATTGAAAGTTGTCAAAACAGTGGAATCCTTAGCAGGCTTTAACTATGAATAGATAATTGGGTATATCTTATTCTGGAACTTTCCACTGGGATATGGAAATGTTAAAAAAACAATGACAATAGCAGCAACAGGAATGAAATAAAGGTCTTCACTTTATCAATTATTAATGGAGTTTACACTTTTGTAGTGGTTACTCTATTTGTTCCTCAAAAGATATATTATACTTTTGAATCTTTCCTTCAGAAACTGTCCTTTAAAGAACTCTCAGAAATGCTAGAAGGGAAGTCTTGTGAAAGTATGTGTGAGTTCATACCTGGATATAACTTTGCTTGTCAACATCGATATGGCTTTAAAACATGAGGATATTGCTAACCATTAACCTTCAAAGGGTTACCTTGGATAGCTGTCTCCTTAATCCAAGGATGTTATAATTGTTCAAAATTCCTATTGGGTATGCTCTTCCATCCAGTTAGTGAACCACATTTTAAAAGCCGATTATCTTAGAATTATACTTTGCTACTGACTGAAACAATGCTCAGTTTGTTCATTTTATGTGTTCATCTACATTGGCTCCAAATGGTTTCTTATGTGAAGATTCACTTCTATAAAGGTATTTTAAAAAATGAGCCTCAGGCTTTGAAGGCAGATCTCAAAATTAAAAAAAAATATGGAATGATCATGGCACAAACATTCAACCTCCCAAGGTGACTAAGAGTAAAGTGAAATAGATTGCACTCACTTGGTCTCTGAATATAGCAGGTGTGTGTGTGTGGGGGGGTCTCATTTGCTTCAAAGAAATAGAATTGCATCTAATGCCTTCTATATTCTTTTTTTTTTAAGAGAGAGAGGGTATGGGGAGGAGGAGGAGGAGGGGGGAGAGAGAGAGAGATAGAGAGAGAGAGAGAGAAAATAGTTTTATTTATTTTTTCATCTGATTTTTTTCCTCTAACAGTTGTGTATGTGGTGCTGGGGTTCGAACCCAGGTCCTCATGCATGCCTGGCAAGTGCTCTAATGCTGAGCCACTGCTTTAGCCTGCATTCTAAATTCTTGATAAATACTGAAACAATCACAAACAAAAGAATAACATATGCTTGTCTTTTTTCTTTTGTTCAAAGAAAATGCTATAAATAGGAACTACAAACTAAAACCTCAACCATTTGGAAGGAAACCATGTGTGGTAGTAACGTATATTTAATCATTTTCCCCCTTGTCAAGTAAGGTTGTCTTAGGCTGTATAAAGTTGTACAAGGTCTTACTGAAGTTTTTCAAATGTTTTATTAATGAGTCAGGGAAGATAATTTAAATGGATGTTCTGATGCTAGACCATTTTTTATTTTCTTCTGAGTATTCTACAGCAAATAGAATATTCTTTGCCCTAAAATTATTTAATTATTTTGGCAGTCACACAGAACATTCTGGAGAAGGTGATAAATAAATAATTTCCACTTAGGGTGTGTGTGTGTGTGTGTGTGTGTGTGTGTGTGTGTGTGTTTAACTCCAGGGAAGTGGAAGTAGAAAAGGAGAAGACATAATATGGGTTACCACTGACCCAGAAGGAAAGCTTTACAAAATTAAACCCAAATAAGACAGGAATTTGACATGTTCCACCTCAGGCAAATTCTCCGTCATTTTCCAACTCCCCTTCGTCATTAGTCCTGTATTGCTCCTACTTGCCAGATGTGAATACAGAATTATTGCAGTAATTTCATCCTTCAGGCAGATGCTAAGCCCAAAGAAGCCAGATGAACTTGAGAAAATATAGGCATATTTACCACATGAAATACACAAACATATCAAGGTGTGGAAATTGCTGGTGTATTCAATTTGAAGTATCCACCACATATCTGCCCATGGAAGTAAATAATTTTTCATTATGTTTCAAAAATATATTCGCAGATATCCTTCTCTTTACCTTCTCCTTCGTATGGTGGTAACTGTTCCATTCGGTCATAGCATCTGTACTGTGCATCTATCAACTTCTTACGCCCTACCACATATAGGAATGGCTCAGGCGGATTTGTTGGATCGGTGATATTTGAAGAGTCAGGAAGAACTGGAGTAGGGTGCTGTATTAAAGAGGAAAATCAGTTACTTATAGAGAATAGGGATGGGTGAACATAGAAATGAGATAAGCAAAAAGTTTCTTATAACTTATTCTTTCTTCTAAAAGAAATATTTATTTGTAATCTCCATGTTTGCTTTATAACTAAAAAGTGTATTTACATTTCATATACAAATTCTACCTTCAGATTTTATGTTTGTACTAGCATCCATTTGCTACTGAAAACGGGTATCACACACACGCCCATGCATCTCTCTAGCATCTGGGTTTGTTTTAATTTTCTTCTCATTGTAAAGTTTAGAAGTAAACAAAGCACAACTGTTTCCAAAAAATCCCCACTGATAAATCAACTTTGCCTTCTTTGGAACTCTCAAGAATCATGGATCATGTTATTTAAAACTTCATTTATTGGATATTTTTTCCAGATGAATTTAGATTGTGCCTGGATTGTGAACTATGCCAGTAATTTACCATTTATTGCATAGAACAAACAATACCTTCTTCCTCTGATAACTTTAATCTTTTTAAATTGGTTTCATTAGCACATGACTTAGACAAGATTCTTCATTTTCACTGATGAAAATCAATTTAATTCTTAAATATTTATATTGGCATATTTGCATTTTAGGTACAGGTAGACATGAGCTTTTTTTCTTCTTCCAGTTTTGGTTGATCTCCATCATCCACACAGGCCTCTGGTTGTCAAACTTGATGTGCTTCTACGAAAAGATCGCTGTGATTCATACCACCATAACTTGTGCTTATATAGAGTTTAATTTCTTTATGGTTATGGTTGATGATCTTGGTGGTGCTTGAATCTAGTTTTTTAAATACTTGCCTCTGCATAGATGGGTTGTTTGTTTGGTTTTTAGAAACCCTATAATCTTCAGCCTACACTGATTTTCTTTTCCCATTCAGAATATTGCTTTTTATCACATGTAATATAATGCATATTTATTTGACCTCATTCTGTCTAAATTATTCTAAGGTTGAAATTTTATCAGGTGTATTGATGACAAAACAGTCTACCGCTCTCTTCTCTCTTCCCCAGTCTTTAAAATGAAATGTGTTGTCATTAAGTTGCGGTGTGTACCTCAGGTTACTCGTGCGCAGCCTCACTCTCTGTGGATGTCACCAAGGATCACCAGTGGGAGCTCATCAGTGCATGATAAGCTGTATGGCACAAAATACAACTAAAAGTCAGAGGGGGAGGGGGGAGTATGCAACCAAACAGGGGTGGCTACAGATACATGATAGAATCTGAATTGGACCTTGATAGTATGTGGTGTCTGATTAAGCAGAGAAAAGAGAGAAGGTTTGGGGATGAAGGGAAGGAAAGGTACACTGAAAAACTGCATTTGTGAGACATTGGCATGGAGCCACCCTGCCTAAAGGGAAAATTGTTTCACTGTGAGTAAGAAATGGGATCAAGGAGTGAGATAAGACAGGAAAACAAAACAAAAGTACTAAATCTTGTACTGTTACTTTGAGCAGGTTAGAAGTCTCTCTAGATCCAATTTTCTCTTGTAAAATAAGAATAGTAATAATATTTATCTTCTATGGATATGGTGAGACTAAACAAGATCACAAAGTGCCTGGCACATGAAAGCTCTCATGGAACTTACCGTCCAACAAGAAAGACCAGAGCACTACAAAATATTTGCCTAACAGAAATTGTGAACATAAATAACCATCAGTAATAAAACTCTCAAATATTGCATTATCAATTGGAATATCATTTGTAAAACTTTTGAAAAATGTACTTCAAAAAATTTCGTTATACGTTCTTTTTGTATTTAATTATCCTATATTTTATGAATGTGTGTATGTTTTAAAAAATTCAACAAAATGTCTGGAACCATCAAAGAAAGGAAGGATCATGGTGCCCTTACAATAGAAATATTAATGGCCTATGCTTCTGTTTTAGATACTTATTTTGTGCCTCATTTTTTAGAATCTTCAAGTAATATGATGATTCTCCCTTGATATCCTATTAGTTTCTGGGCTGCCTTTTCATTTTCAAATCAAATTAGAAGATAATATGCATATACATTTATATAAACATACACATGTGTGTGCATTTGTATTTTTATCTATATATACACATATACATACATCCTTACATATCTTATCATATATATTTGATATTTTGGACATTGGGACCATTTTTCTTAAGATTCGTTTTCTTTCCAGAAACAATATTCTGAATTCTATCTTTAAATGGCTGACAACCAATTAAAATATGTTCCTGTAGTAATTAAAAATTCGTTGAAGCTGTAGGGAAAATGTATGTACAAGGATATTAAATGAAACACCTAATACTTATATTTTCAATTGCACCTTTATTTGGTTTAATGAATTTTAACATCAGTAACACTGGCTAAATGAACATCTGAATAAGAGTAGGTATAGTTCTTGCCGATGACAGTAGCTTCAATCTTATCATTCTTGCAATATTGAAACAAACTCCAGTGAACTTGGTTCGGAGCCTGGTTCAGTAGAGATTGTTTCAACACTGAAGGAATGAAAAATCAGAATCTCTGTTGCTAGATGAGCCACAGCAATCTCAGTCTTCTCCTGGGCTGGTCCATATTTGAGAGCTGAAGGAGGAATGAATGTTTCCAGTAGTAGCTGAATGTCTTGATGACTTTATTCTTAAAATAACATACACATTGTGCCATTCTATTTATGGATAGATAGATAAATGGATGGATAGATGGACTGATGTGAATGAATTGATGGATAGATAGATAAATGGATGGCTGGCTAGATGGATGGGTGGATAGATGGATGGATGGATGGATGGATAAGTGGATTGATGGTGAATGGATAGATGGATAGATAAATAATTGGATACATGGATAGATGGATGGGTGGATAGATGGATGGATGGATGGATAGATTAAAAGATAGATGTACATATACAACTATAGATATATAAATATAGATATATAATGATAAAGAGTTGATTTTCTTTCCATCATATTCAATTACAATCTATAAAATTATAATTATAATTATATATATGTGTGTATATATATATATACACATATGCATACACACACCAACCATGGTATTACTACTGTTTTAAAATAACAACTACATAAATTTCATAAAGGTTTATTAAGCATATTGAGTTTTTTCTGACAACTTTATACAAATAAAACTTACTAGTGAGTTAGTATTATTTTTAGTAGTAAAGAGGTAAAAGTAAAGAGGTAAAAGAAGTTGTGATTTAAATAGAACAATCAAGTAATGTGAAAGATGTAAAAATATTCTGCTAATCATAACTGTTATGTCTACACGATGTGTTTGAGATATTTAAATAAATACATGATTCTATGCTCAAATGAAGGTAGAAATGAGACATTAAGGACATATTGCTTGTTTGAGTAACTACTAGTGTTCAAATTTTGCCTATAAACCATCTCACATGATTCTTCAACAAACAAACAACCACTTTGCTGTTGTCCCCTGTAGCAGTTTAGCTGCCGTACATGTGATGTCACTCCTAAAGGTTCAAGTAAATGGCGCCACACATACGACAGCCAAGCTGCCACCACCAGTGAATAAATACGCAAAACTGCCTCCCACATGCCAGACCCTGTTCTGGGTTCTGGAAATTTCAGCAGTGAACAAGACTGGCAAGGTCCCTGCCCTCATGGAGCTTACATTCTAGAAGATTTCTTCCATACTACTCATGGAGTGTGGAGGAAAGTAATCTGTTTGAAATGGCCACATGTTGAGGCAATCCTTACTTCTATATAAGACAGTCTGTCTTGGGATTAAAGGTAGTTTCTAGATAGAGAACTGTTCTGTCTAGAACTTTGAAAAATGGTCCATGTCTGCCATGGCTCAAGGCCAAGCTATAGTGCGGAAGAGAAAGTCTCCTATTGATTGCCCTGGGCAGAACTGCTCTAAAGAATGCATGTTAACAAAAATTTTTTAAAGTTTAAGGAGACAGAAATGTTAACTACCCTGATTTGATCATTACAAATTGTATACATGTATCAAATTATCACACTGTACCCCATATACTTATACAATATAAATAATGTTTAGTAATACAAAGAATACGAATCCAGACTCTACAAATTGATGTAACCAATAGAATATCCATGTCACCATATTTAATGTCTGTAAGGGATATGTTAGAAACATTGAAGTTTCGGGTTACACTTTTTAAAATAACAAAGGATAAAATATAATGTTGTAAAATAGTATCCCTGGCTCTTCCAGGTAGGATCAGATGCCTGATTGGTGTCCTATGTATTTTCTAGGGATATACAGCCAAGCAAACAAATAGCAACAAGAACAAAATGCTTCTGCCTAGTTTTTCTAGATCTTCATCATTGTTATCATCATCCATATTAACAACATTTTCTTGAGTTCTCACTATGTGTCAATCACTATCCAAACCTATATTGTATTACCTCAGAGAAGGGAGAGAAAGGGAGTGGGTAGATTTTTGTTAATGAGGAAGACATTAATGGAAGATGATGGCCTAAAATACTTTAAAAGACCACATGGAAGGGGCTGGAGTGGTGGCGTGGCGGTTACAGTGCTTTCCTGGCATGCATGAGGTCGTGGGTTTGAACCCTAACACTATGTACACAATGAAGTGTTGGAACAATGAAAGTCCCATGAAAAATTAAATAAAATTGATTCTCTTTTTCTCTCTCACTGTCCCTCCTCTCTCTAAAAAAGACCATATGGAAAACACTTGGTAGAATTTAATAAATATACTGGCAATGGTTTTTTTTTTTACAACAATGTATTATGTAGAAAGTTATGAGATGGATTCATTAGGACAACTATTATTTTTAAAAGCTGCTCTATCTCTAAGAAATATCAGTGTGGAACAAAATGAATCTTTTGAAGGAAATTGATATATCAAATTTTGTTTCATGAAGAAATTCTCTAACTAGGAATATAGCACATTTAAATACACACAGACCCTCAAAACCAAAAAAGTTAAATTAAAATATTAAATAATTAAATATAATTAATAACTAAATATAATTAATAATAATTAAAATAATGTTATTCCATATCATTTATATTTCTGTTATGTAAATACTACAGTTTAAATAAAAATATTTAAATTATAAAAAAAAGAAATTCTCTAAATGACATTCATAATCCAAATATAGAGAGAAAAGAAAATTACTTTCTGTCATAGCAAAGAAAGCACCAAGACTGTGCTCAGTTATGTTTGTTCGTCAAGAGATACCCACAGACCATTAAATATTTCTATCTACAACTCATGTAAATATGTATAATTTGTTTCAATGTTTAAGTTGTAAGATAAATTAGGCAAAAACTTTGAATGAAAATGAAGTGCTTTATTTTTTAACAGACTCAAATGATCTATAATGTATTTTGTTAATATTTGGTGATTTCTTTAGTTTTTCTTCTACCATTTCTAATGTACTTTATGATACAAAATTATTTAGAAATATTCACATATACTCTGTGACTTAGGATTTCATTTATACTATGAAAAATAACAATATAAGTTTATGAAGAATATATACTATTAATTCTGCATCTGTACAATATCACATAGGGCTTGAGAATTTATAGACAAAATAAACATTCTATTAGTTCACAATATTCTTGAATAAATATTTTTCTTAGATTTCAAATGGCATGAAGTAATATACACTTCCAAAAAGTGGATTACTTTAAGAAAATTATATTATTATTTAGATAAAGAAATATTTAATAGATTAGAATAATATGACTGGCTGAATAATAAACTATGCCCATTATCCAAAAAGTTATTAAAGGGTTGCATTAACAATTGTCTCCTATAAACCATTTATTTGATGTTTACAGCTACAAAATAAAAATTCCCTTACTAATTAAATTAATATTCATAGAACACTAGTAATGGACTTGTAAGCCTGCAATTGCACACTGATGAATAATGGAAATCCTGGTACACTGGACAAGTTTATCTTGTGTCAGTATCAATGTGAGCTCCTAAGTGATCTTTACTGCCAGCTGTAGTTCATTGGTAAATGTTATTCTGATGTGGTAGAAGGAGTAAGGATCAAGACAACTCCAAATTGATTTATGTAAAATTTACCATTCTCCCTTTCATGTGCTATTGAAACTGATGTTATCATGGGTTAATGATGTTGACAGGAATAAATAGGCATTGATAGTGTTTTCTAAAACAATTCCACTTCTAAGTAGCTGAATCCTTTAGGAACCAAATAATAGAAAATTACATAAATTGAACATGTTTTAAAAGGCTGGAGAGAGAGAGAGAGAGAGTTATGGGTTGACATTGATATATAAAGACTTGAAGATTCTTAGTTTTGATGAGAAATATATTTGAAATCAATAACCAGACTGATGGAGTTCAGATGTTTTAAAAGCACTGAACAGCCTAGAAACTATGATTCAAACACACATGTGAAATGTGAAAACGGTTTTCTCCAAGAACATTATTAACCTTCTGTGCTTATTTCCAAGATAATATGAAGGTGTTTCAATTAATACTCAATTCTGTAAACAAATGAAACTCAAATTTCTGGGAAAACAATGACACTTATCTAAATTAGTAGAAATTGAGAGAGGAGATTTGTTAGCAAAATGTTTTTAAATGATAATTTGAGAAAGATGCCTATCTTTGCAAACGTCAGTTCAATCACACACATACGTTCCTCCCTAGTTGGCATCCTTGATTAACATGTCTTAGAATAATTCTGTTTTACTTACATTTAGAAGAACAAACAGTGCCAAGCACCGGTATGTGAGAGGTAACTTCATTTTTGGTTTTTGAAGATCCCTCCTTGACCTATAAAAATAAAAAGTAATAAAGATTTAAATTAAGATAGCCTCAATAAGAACTTGACTTTCCCTTTTCTTTCTTTTTGACTTGAAGATGATCAATGTCCCACTACACCCTAAATAAAATACGTGTAAGTAAGAGCAATACGCTTGTGACGCAGTTGCAACTGCACATCCCATCATCTCTCCTGTTTACAAGACTGTTAGCCCAAAGCATGATTTAAAAATTCTGGAGCAACCTTGGCATAAGGACTGAAATAAAGGAATTCCAAGAAATGGAGGGCAATCCAAGTTGACTTTGACAGTGTACGCCATCAATAGAACTCCTGAAAATTGGAATGGAAACATCCACAAAGAAGTTTCCTCACTGGAACTGAGCAAATAAAATCAGTGCTTTGTAGATTCATGGTTATGCCCTGTAGGTAATAGAAAGTCAACTCTAAAAGTAGTTTTATTTAAAGCCTTGATTATTTCTTTATTATAAATATTTCTTCAAGCTTCAAGTTGCTAGTAAGAACACATTTCTCCCACAACAAGGCCGGAGTATGTCACCTCCTGCCCACCATTCCTGCTTAAGAGCACCATTGTCAGAAGAGGCTGCTGTCACAAATATCAGTTTCTCCTGGCTCTGCAGATAATGGTATGCAAGGAAAGATGACAAAAGGGTGAAAATTTAAATATGTATTGCTTTTCATCCATGGGGTTTGTGTGAAAACTGCATTTCAACCAGGAGGGAGTGGTTATGATTTCTCTTAAGTGGTATGATTGCCTCTTACACTATGTTTATTGTGTGACAGATGTTACCCACTTGGCTTGGGATCTACAATGTGTGCCCAATGGACTTGCTCCTGAAAGAGTGAATTTTATTCAATTTGCATACTGGCACAATAGTACATGGAGAATGTAAAATATAATTTTGGAATGTCATCTTACATGCTTATCATTATTCATTGCTTCTGATTTACTTCAAGTCCATTCAGTGTAGATTAAAAACACGCACATACATGCATGGTATGTTGAGGCACTTACAAGCATGCAAATGTGGGTGAGCTGGATGAGATAAGGTACTATTATAAGAAACGGAACATCTGGAGCAGGGCAGGGAGCAGGTATGATTGACATAAACATGGCAAAATGACCAACATGCAGCCTGGTATAAAGCTCATTAAAATTATGAAAATACAGGGCCTTATTAGAAAGCCAATAATTTCTGATTGGGAAGATCAGGGTAGGGTTTATATTTTAAGATATAATTTGAAAATTGAATAGGATTGTGAAAAGCAAACACCTCCTAGGCAGAGAAGGCAAATAAAAACAAGATAAGGAGATAAGAAAATTTAGTGTATCCAAAGAATGATAAGTATGGCAGTTTAATTTAGTTAGAGCAGTGTCTCTCAGAAAGGATATAAGGCTGGATAAGAAGGCTTTGAGTGCTCTTAATAAATTTATTATTGAAACCCACCATTTTGGCATTTTGCACATATGCATATTCATCTTTATGTGTACACATTGTAATAACCTTATCTGATATGGGACACTTGCAGTTAAGAATTATTATTTTAGACATCTATTTATCTCTGGCATCTCACATAATTGCTCAAAGTAGGATTATTATTATTACTGATAGTGATGGTAAACTAAGGAATTACACAAAATGTAGAGCTCTGGGTTTTTACAATGGTATCCTCTCCTCACCACCACATTGGCAAATATGGATGTATTCTTTTTCTTACCCAGTTTCTTGCATTTCTCATATTACTAATTTGCACAGTTATCCATGAATTGTCTGAATGAGAAAACAGGGATCATTCTGATTCCACCCTCTTCTTGATCCCTGGTCTCCAGGACTTTCTGATTCTACCTGCATTTTGGTATCTTTTCAAAGATGTCTCCCTCTCTTTACCATTTGGCCACAGCCTTCGGACCAGCTTTACCACTTCACATCTTCATCCCTCCAACTCATTTTCAGTACTAAAATGAGTATGATCTTAATCTCTTTCAAAAAATTCCTTATGCATTTTAGGCAATTCTTGCCTAGGAATATAACACAGAGTCCTCCTACAGTAACAAGCACCAATGCCATCATGGAGAGAAAAGATGAGAAAGAAATTAAAGTTATCCCCTAGATTTCTAACTTGACAAAATTATGAAGAGTAAACAAGTATAGGAGAAAAGAAGTAGGTGGAGGAGGAGTCTTTAATTTGTGTCTTCTCCTTTAATTGAGAATAATGCAACCTGAATATTTTGGATAAGATTTATTTCCTGTAGTGAAAGGTAGGATTTTGAATACATGAGAAACTGGAAAACCTCTCTTAATTTGGTACTGCTTTTGAATTCCTAGAGTTCTGCTGCTCTCCATAGTCCTATGATTTAGCCTTGAAGAGAAGCAGGATGTGTGGAACTTGACAGGTGTCAGATGGAAATGTCACTTTGAAAGTTCACAAAGTAAAGTGCACTCATGCATTGAAATATTATCAGGTACAAACATTATATGTTAATCAAAAATTTTAATGAATAAGGAGATGGAAAAGTACACTATCATGATTAGATAATTACATATTTTATACATGTATTGGACTATCATGCCATACTACAGACAATTGAAATAATAATAATTTTAAAAAGAATGCTAAAATCTAGGTCTCTTCTTAACATGAAAGTCCCCTCATTAAGTCCAAATGTGGGACCTAAGCTTGGTGAGAGGCTAGCTTCTCCATGAAGGTGAATATAGGGTTGTCAGTAAACTAATTGGCTTATATTATCTATGCCATCTGTTTGATGTAATTGAAATCTTCTCATGTAGAAGTTATTCAGTTTGATTCAACAATATCATTAAAATGAAGAGCAGTGGAGGCCATTGAAAGCTTGTCACTTTTAAGGTGGATGGAACTGCACAGTCATCTTACTGGAGAAAAAGGGAGCCCCATGGTTTGAATGCCCAACACACTAGTTTTACAATTGTACTATGAACAACCAAGGTGAATAAAGATACCATGAAAATGGATCTTAGAATGAACATTTGGAAATGATTGAGGGGTGTTAGGCAAGAAACATGATCCTTTCTGCTTATTAATTGAAGAGGTCTATAATTTTAAAGTCTCTTGCATTATTTTAAACTGTAACAAATGATTAATGTACAAGTTTAGAGAAAATCTCTGCTGCACTTAACTTGCCCCTAGTAAGAAAAGTTGAACTATAATTGTGCTGAATAAATAGCGTTTTGCTGATACGCATCTTTGAAAAATGCTCTTCATGGGGATTCCTGATAAGGGGACAAAGAAAATATAGGTAAAGCTGTTAAGAAGAAATGGCTTTACTAACTTCAGAGAAAAAAAAAACCAGGACAAAGAAAAGTAGCATTAGAATGGAGATAAGATTATTTCAAGGAAGGACAAAAAGGAATGAGGAAAGAATTAAAGAGAGTGATGGCCATGGAAAATGCAGGATGAATGGTAGGGGCGTATGGCTTAGCTGAAGAGATGATTATAAAATAGAATGAACAGATAGATGGGTTGCAGGTAGAATCTAGAGAAAGATGAATGTTAAATTTCAATTAGGTAGGATTTGGGGTGATACTGGTTATTTGTGTTCAGTGACCTTGAGGAGGATAGTTTTGATTGGAGGCTTTTAGAGAGTGTAAACCAGGATCCAAGTGGGAAGGGCAACACCAAGCAAACAAAAATGAGTAGAGAGAAAATGTAACTTCAAAATTCTGAATTTGAAATGAAAACAAGTAACTCAAATTATCTGTGATCACTCATCTGGTCTACCTTGAAAATGTCTCAGAGGAAACCAGAACAAGGCTTTACTTTGACTTTGGATTATTTGCTTACCCACTTCTTGATGAATTACTTTGCCCACACCACGTGCTTCATTTGCTCTTCTAATTCCAGAAAAAGAAAAGAACTTATTATGCTCAGTAAATGCTGATTGCTTGGTTTAAGGGATAAACTAGGGTCAGGCTCTAAGGAATGTCAATCTTGGAATTTGGAAAGACAGTTAGCATTTTGCTGTCCCTAAAGAAACCTCATTGTGGGGCCAAGAAACATAATTTCTGCTTCTGCTTCAATTATTTCTTTAGATTTGGGTGAAGAGCTCCATTTCCATACCAATTTCCTATCTTAGAATGATTCCTCTGTCACTACACCATCCTTGAAGAGAACACACCACTCTATATGAAGTGTTTTGGTCCCCTAGATTCGTCTCAATAGTCTAACTAGTGAAGGTAGAAGCTCCCAAGATATCTTTGGACCATTTTCATAATCAAAACATCTTCTGTGAATCTTTAATATAAAGTAGATCAGTGTGAAGCCTAAAATCCTGGTTGTGGAACTAATTAAAACATAGGAATGAAGAAATTGTCCTTTTCCTAGTGGGACAGCACAGTCTGTACTGCCCTATGTCCACAAAAGGGCTCTGGTGATGAATCTATCTAGAACACTGTCTCAGAGTTGCAAAGGTGGGTTGATCAGTGGGAACCATTTTTTTAGTGAATAAATATAGTCTAAATCACTAATTCTTTAATAATGATTGAATAGAAAAACCTTCATTAAAGGCAGTAAATTTCCTTGAAAAGCAGAGTTATATGATTTCTAATTATTTATTTGTGGAAAGAGTATGAAATATCACTGTTTGAAAATAATGTTTCTATCCTAATTAGCATTTCCAGTTTTTTTTCAGTATTTCCAAAACCATGTTCCATAGTAATTCCATGAGGAACAGTATAAAATAAGGTTTCCATAGCCATATAAGTTTAGGAAATTGTCTTGCCTATACTCCTATTATAGATTTATCACAGACATCAACATTTTAAGTAAAGCCTTTAATTTTTGTGCACTGGAACATTCATTTGACTTTAATTTTTCATTCCCTGAGCCTGTCTGACCATGAACCACCTCTGTTTGTTTGTGTGGTAACAGCTAATAATCCACCTATAGAAGACACTTAGGAAAATACTCTTAGCTCAATGTGATTTCTAACATACCCCACTCAATAAAGAATACAAATCATAAGAATGAGCTACCCTTTAACTTAAAAAATTCTTTCTTTCTCTTTCATGGAGCAAGAGAGGAATGTTTGAGGTCTTACCAGTCCCCAGCCTTGGTTCAACACCCAAAACCATTAACAGGCATCTCAGAGTCAATTGAGCCTTTATAAAATTTTTGTCAAGGGGCCGCCCATCAATATCCAGGTTGTGAGAATAAGAACTAGAATAAGGTGTATGAGCAAGGAGTAGGAACCAAGAAGAAGGAAACTTTGCAAGTTGAAAATCAGTTGTGTACTTTTATCACTCAAGGCCAAGAATCTGTTTCAAATTTAAAATTTGTCATTTCTAAGACAACTCTCTTTCTTATGTTTCTGTAGATATAGTCTGAGCAGGTAAATGAATTTTGTGAAATCACAGCACAGGCTGATTTTGTTGTCTGAGCAATGACTTCTGTTTGGTCAACTTGATTATATAACCTATTTGAAAATCATTCTCCATTACCAGAGGAACTAACATGCCAAGGCATAATGTGGCCTAACCCGATTTATGATGCCACAGTAAGCAAAACAGAGTGTCTTTCTTCTCTTCATTATGAATTTAAAATGCTTATCTAAATCCAGGCTCCAAGCCTCTATGGTGAAAATTTTGGCATCTCAAAAATGAGGAGCTGTTCTTAGTAAACAGTGTGGCATACAATCTAAGAGGAAAGAGTCAGATGATTGGTGAAAGAAGAAAAAAGCAATTTCATATTGAGAGATATTAGGCTTTTTCTTTGACTTACATCAATGACTTAACATAGCTATGTATTTTCCATCAAAGTCATATTAACTTAGCCACTATTACAGACTTAACCACTTTCTACCTTGTGTTATTTATTTATGTCATTTAACTGATCCTTACTATTTATTATGTTTTCAGTACTGTGCTTGACAATTACATATGTGTTGATATTGTCCTCAGAAACATGTGAATTCTCCTTCTACATTCACTTTATGTGTGAGCAAATCAAAGCTAAAGGAGATTAGATTAGTTGCCAGTTATGGAGTCACTGCATGGACAAATGTGTTTTGAGTCCTAGTCCAGTGTCCTGCTCATGCGTTGGAGATGTTCTCCAACTGCCACCTGCTCTTTGAGGTCATAGACTGGATCATGGCTGCCTACTACAAGCCCAAGACCTTTTATAACATGATTAAAAATACTCTTTGAATATATGAATGAATAGCCCTATTTTTCATATCTTTTCAAGTTTTCCATAACCAATATGGGTCTCCAATCACTCTTGATTTCTACTGCATCTGTTCGTCAATTCAACATGTCATTCTCACTGTCATGTTTTTTAAAGTGAGTGAGATAGAGAGAGAGATAGAGGGAGAGAGAGAGAGAGAGAGTGAGAAAGAGAGAATCAATTTTATTTAGCTTTTCATCTGGCTTTCATTGCTCAAAAACTTAACTATGTATGTGGTTCTGGGATTTGAACCCAGGTCCTCGCGCATGCCAGGCAAGTGCTGTAACCGCTGAGCAACCACTCCAGCCCCTCACTGTCATTTTTAAGCAAAAGATGGCCCTTTTATTACTACAGCCTAAAAGGTTAAAGATAAAAATCTATAGTATAGCAATTCCTGATGGGAATAATCCAGCATGTATACTTCGTTTCAGTTATCAGAGAGAAAGGAATAGAAAGAGCACTCAAATTGCTAACCTTGGTCAAACTAGTATAAATGACTTGACAGTTTGACCAGTTGCTGGTTTCATTGCTTTAAATCTGTAAGCATTTCTACTCTGAAACCTATTTCTTTGAGCGTCTTTAATCATATTTGGTACTGGAAAACAAAGAAAAAAGATAGGAAATGTAAAATTATGCAATGATGTTTGATGGAAGTTTCCCAAACTAATTCCGGATACAACAAACTGATTCTGGATACAACGACCCATTTAACAGAGTGGTTAATACCAGGCTCAATTCAGAGCCTTATACATAGTAAATTTTCAATGAGTATTTTGAACTAAATGGACACACTGTCCCTAAACAGTTGGCTAGGCAGCATTAATCAATGAGATCTTAGAGAAATGGCTCAGAATCATGCACAGTTCAAAAGTGTGCCATTGTTTAAGTGGATGCTACTAGTGGATAACTAGATAAAATCTTGCTAACTAAAATTAATCTCAGGAAAAGGCACTGCAATTTCATGCATGCTTTCTAGTACTGGATTTCTAATAGCAGCCTTGATAGGGAAAGATAGAAACTTTAGTTTTATCTTTAAATTGTTTAACTAAAATAATATTATGCACTTATTACATGTGTTCCTATCTCAAGGCAAAGCTGAACTTTAATATTAGGGACTGGGAGAAAAATAGTACAAAGGCTCAATATGATCAAGAACGAAGATGGAAGAGTCACTAAGGACACTGAAGAAACTCCAAGTCCATGTTCCAAAGTCCATATTCTTACTTTTGAGATATATACTATCATATAAGAAGAAAGAATTTCAGCTTTGAGCAAATGAAATTTGAATTGTCAGAAGGATCCTCCAGTTAGAGAACCAAAGTGTACCTGATTTGTAATTAGGATGTTCAAGTTTCCTTTATAAGGATGTCTGGAAGGGGAGTCAGTGTGGCTTAATGAAAAAAGTGGTGAGCTAAGGAATGAGGGATCCATATTTTTAACCCCAGAACAACCTCAAATTCATCACATATCTTTTATGCACGCTACTGTATCTTTCTGAGCATCCATTTCATTAACTGTAAATTATTTGGTCCATAATTAAGGGTCCTTTTTGCTCCAAAATTGGCTCTAAATTGAGTTACAATAAAATACGAAAGAATACATCTGATAAACAGATAGGATAGCAATTTGTAGATTAATATTGAATTTATTTGAGCCTTTTGTTGGGGATTTACCCCAACATGAGGCCCAGCTGGCTTGTAAAAGAATTGGTGGTAAACAACTCTAAGGGGCCCAGCTGGCTTGTAATTAGCAAATTGCCTGACCACATGACTAAGCTATTTGGCCACTCATTTGTTACAATTGGATAAACGTGTTTGCACTA